>QLOH01001097.1:0-161995 GCA_026901365.1 Sesbania bispinosa | reverse complement strand
TGGTGGCTCTATTTCATGATATGATGCAAAGGGGTGAGGTTACGTGGATGATATGATTGTGAAATCGAAACGAAGAAGAAAGCATGTTGTCAATTTCGCAAGCTTTTTTGAGCGCTTGAGGATTTCAGCTGAGTTAAATCCGCTAATGCACCTTTGGGAAAGTCCGTAAACTATTGGATTTATGGTTAGTCAAAAGGGGTATAAGTGGATCCGACAAAGTGCGGTCTTCTTGAAAGCCAGCTCCCTGCACTGAAAAGAAGATCGTGGGTTCTTGGGGAGGTTGAATTATATTCTTGCGCTTCATATCTCAACTGACTGCGACTTGTGAGCCGATTTTCAAGGTTATTACGAAAGAACCGACCGGTGGAGTGAATGAGGATTGCCAAAGCGTTTGAAAAATCAAGCAGTATCTTCAAGTCCTCCGATCTTAGTGCCTCCGATTCCAAAGGCCCCCATTATTACTTAACGGTGCTTACGAACCCATGCATGTGTGCTGGGGCAACCATGACGGATCTGGGGAAGGAGCACGCCATCATCTTACTTGAGCAAGAAATTTACTAACTACGAGGCCAGGTATTCAATGTTAGAGCGGACAGTTTGCGTTAGCGTGGGCTGCCTGGCGTTGAGGCAATACATTTTGTGTCACACGACCTGTAGTGGCCAAAATGGATCCAATTAATACATTTTGAGAAGCCCTCTCACTGGGAGAATTGCTCGATGGCAATGAGATTGTCAGAATATGACAATTATGTACCTCACTCAGAAAGCTATAAGGGAGTGCCTTAGCAGATTATTTGCCCATCAACCCCTGAATGATTACCAGTCAATGCAGTGTGAATTCCCAGATGAGACGTAATGGCATTATTCGAAGAAGAAACTCCTTGGAGGAGGAAAGTGGACCTTGTGTTTGATGGAGCGTCCAATGCACTTGGGCATGGATTGGAGCCATTTTGATATCCCCGAAAGATCATTTCATTCCAATCACATGCCCGATTGTGTTTTGATTGCACGAACAACCTAGCAGAATATGAAGCGTGTGCCATGGGAATCCAGCAGCTAGAGATCTAAAGTGAAGGCCCTTAAGGTGTATGGAGACTCAGCTTGGTCATTCATCAGTTGAAAGGAGAATGGGAGACTCGAGATTCGAAGTTGATCCCTTATCAGGCTTTTATAAGGGGGCTGATCAAACATTCGATAAGATCACTTTCCAACCATGTCCCTCGCGATGAAAACCAGTTGGCTGACGCCTAGCCACCCTTTCCTCAAGGCTCAAAATAGTCAGGATCGAGACATGCCACTCATAAAGGTTGAAACTCGAGATCAACCTGCGTATGTGTCAAATGATAGAAGAAGCAATCGGATGGGAAACCATGGTACATGACATCAAGCAGTATTTAGAAAAGAAGGAGTATCCCCAGGCGCATCGGAAAACGACAAGAGGTCCTTAAGGAGATTGGCAATGAGTTTCTTCTTAAATAGGGAGGTTGCTTTACAAAGGAATTTCGATGCAGTGCTTCTTCGATGTGTTTGATTGCGACAGAGGCCAAGAAAATCATCCAAGATATTCATGAAGGTTCTTTTGGAACTCACGCAAGTGGGCATGCCATGGTGCGGAAGATTCTAAAGGGCAGGATATTACTGGTTGACCATGAAACTGATTGTTTAATTATGTAAAGAAATGTCACAAGTGCCAAACATATGCAGACATATCAATGCACCTCCGAAGTCTTTGAATGTCTTGACATCACCATGCCATTTCAATGTGGGAAATAGATGTTATAGGGGCAATTGAGCCAAAGGCATCCAACGGGCATCGCTCATTCTTGTTGCCATCGATTATTTCACAAAATGGGGTTGAGAGTCGCCTCCTAGGCCAACGTGACAAGAACGTTGTGATCAGGTTCATCAGGAGGGAGTTGAATCTGGCGCTAGACGGCCTGCCGAATAAAATCATCACAGATAACGCCACCACCAACCTGAACAACAACGATGATGAAGAACCTTGTGCAGATTTCAAGATCCAGACATCATAATTCCTCCCTTATCCGCCCCAAGACGAACAGGGCAGTCGAAGCAGCAAACAAGAACATTAAGAAGATCATTCAGAAAATGGTGGTGACATACAAAGATTGGCATGAATAACTGCTTCATTTTGCCCTACACATTACCGGGACGTCTGTTCGCACTTCAACTGGGGGCAACTCCCTATTCCTTGTGTATGGAATGGAAGCAGTACTACCTATTGAGGTAGAAATCCCCTCGTTAAGAGTACTGATGAGGAGAAACTAGAGGAAAGCTGAATGGGTCAAGCTAGATATGATCAGCTGAACCTCATTGAAGGGAAGAGATTGACCGCACTCTGCCACGGGCAACTGTACCAAAAAAGAATGAAAAGGGCTTATGAGAAGAAAGTACGTCCCCCGGGAATTTCAAAAAGGAGACCTAGTATTGAAAAAAGTTTCACCTATCCAGAAGGATCTCCGGGGCAAGTGGGGGGCCCCAAATTATGAGGGACCGTACGTGGTAAAGAAGGCTTTTTCTGGAGGGGCACTGATTTTAAAACCACATGGATGGCGAAGACCTCCCACTAAACGGTGAATTCTGACACCGTCAAGAAATATTATGCCTAAAAAAATAGAAAAAATAGAAGAAAAAGAATAAAAAGGAAATACAATGCTCGCTAAGTTGAAAACCCGAAAGGGCGGCTTAGGCAAAAATTAGGGTCAAAAACTAAAAAACAAACAAAAAAAGAAGAAAAAGAATAAAAAGGAAATACATTCTCGCTAGAGCTGAAAACCCGAAAGGGCGGCTTAGGCAAAAATTAGAGCGACCCAGATAGGTTGAAAACTCGAAAGGGCAGCCTATGCAAAGTTAGGGTCCAAATAAAAGAAAAAAGGACAGAAAAAGCGATAACACACAGCTCGCTATGTAAAGAGCAGCTGAAGCAAAAGTCATGGCAGCCTATCAAAAGTCGGTCAGAATTGCTTGGGTATTTTGGTTGAGGATCTCGGAGTGTGGGGGGATAAAGCGATCCTGTCTCTCGAAGGCTAATTGAAGAACATTCAAAATTATGATGTGAGATTATGGCACCATGCGTCTTCTGCAAATCATTGAAAGATCTGCTAAGTTCTTGCTCCTCTTACTGTCTTTGGTAACCTAAGTGTTCTATATATTGCCTTTCTTTTTATTCACTCCTGTACAAATTGTTTCCTTTCTAATAATAAAGATCATTTGGCCTTATCCATACCCCTTTTGAAAGTCCAAAAGAATGTTTCATTGAAAATCAAATATACTGCCAATGGAACAAGTGTCGAATTCAAAAGCGTTAAAAGAATGGCTTCAGTAAAACATAAGCTGGAAAGAGTTTAATGAAATCAAAGGGGATTTGATGGTTTATGAATTCATATGAGGAAATAACCAGGTGACGGCGTAAGAAGTGCATATGAAGAAGCAACCCAACCCGATTAAGCGTGGGACCAGACCCCCGGCCGGTAGAAAAAGATGCTCAATTCTAGTTGGATCTCTATTCCAGTTCATCCTTAAATCCAAGAGCAACGTCCTTAAGGGTTGTCGATTTCAAAAAAGAAGGGAAAAGAACGATCTTTGCAGTAATATGACTGAACAGACTCTCTTGCGGTGCTCATTTGTTAAACAAACCTTAAATGTCCAGCACCATAGCATCTCACACTATGCTCATCATGCATTCATTCACACATCATGCATCATCATTTTACTAACGCTTGTACAGGTATTTTTCATCCTTTCCGTTTCACAAGTCTGGTCCCGGTCCAGCATTTTTAAAATTCCTGTTTAAGCCTAGCACATGCCTGGCATCCTTTATGTTCTCACAAAGTCTGGTCCCCGGTCCAGCCTTTTTAAAATTCCTGTTTAAGCCTAGTACATGTCTGGCATCCTTTCCGTTTCACAAAGTCTTGGTCCCCCAGGTCCAACATCTTTTAAAATTCCTGTTTAAGGCCCGGCATCGGCCTGACACCCCTTTTTGCTCGTTCTGTTCAAAGCCCGGAATCGGCCCGACACGTCAATTCATTCCAAGAGCCCAGAATCAGCCTGGCATCCTTCCTTGCGTATACCGCAATACCTTTTAAACTGTTTCTATAAAAAGGCCTAGCCTTCAACTGGCGCTTGTAAATCCCAGTGTCATCAGTCGTGTTTTGTATTCAGATGTCATTCTCTCTCTCTCTTCCACTCTCTCATTCCAGTCTCTCGGTCTCTCTCATTCAGTTTCGTTTCTCTTCCGGACGTAAATAAGTGCTTTTGTCTTTACTTAATTTTTAGTTTTAGAATATGAAAGCCTAACCTGTTCATATTCTATAGTAAAAATATAAGTAAAGAGGGGCAGCTGTCAGCACCCAATTTCGTCCGGAAGTTCATTTCTCCTCGTCGCCTCTCTTTATGTTTCTTCACACATGTATAGACGATATTTTCTTTATACTACGTTAAAATTAAAAAGAAAAACAAAAAAACAATTTGAGTTAATTAATTAGTTAAATATTAAAATAATTAATTAATTAATTAATCAAGTTTTTTCCAAAAAAAAACGTCTGGGTTAACGGGCCTTTCTTTTTTCTCTTTCCCTTTTTCTAGTCCTTTTTTTTCTTTTCTTTCTTTTCCTTCTTTACTTTGGGCCTGGACCCTTCTCTTTTGAAAATCCAGAATTTTTTTTGGGCCTGAAACCTATCTCTTTGTAAATCCAGAATTTAATATTTGGTTGGGCCAAGGGTGTTTTTGGGCCCAGTCCAATATACACAGTTTTTTTAAAAAAAAAATGGCATAAATAAACAGAAGAAAAAAGAAGGGTCTGGGTCCTCTTCCCCTGAAGTCTCGGCTTTCCACCCCCTCTGTTTTAGCAATATGGCTTCCATGTGAACCTCTTTCCCCACGGTTCCTCACCCATGTCCTGTGAAAAAAAATCAAAGTGGCAAAAATGGATCTAACAGATTGGTTTTTTTTAATAGCAATAAAAAGGGAGTTACAGAAGCAAATAGAGAGATAGGGACAAAGAGGGGTTACCCACCACTGTCCTTCCCCTTCTCACGGCCAGGCAGCCGCCGGCCACCACCAACCACCACAATCTGAGCCAAAAACAACAAACAGAGTACCAATATCAGGAAGAAGGAATAGAATAGAGCCAAAAAAAAGGGGACAAAAAAACAGAGAGAGGAAGGAGGTAGAGAGGTCGCGAAGGCCTCTCGTTTCGGCGCGGCCGTCCCTCCGCCACTGCAACCGCCGCTGCGCGCGGCTTTGTCCCTGTCACTCCTCTCCGCCGCGACTTCCTCCTCTCGCGCCACCACCGCCGTATGAAACAGCCGCGGGCCACCGCTCGCCCCATTCCCTCCGCGCCACCGCTGCGCGGCCTTCCAGCCTCGCTGCCGCTGTCTGCGGCTTCCCTGAGCCCCCCATGCGCCGCCACTGCACGCCCTCCGGCGGTCGTGGCCGCGCCCTCCACCGGCCGTAGCCGCGCCCATCAGCGGCCGTAGCCGCGCTCTCCGCGGCCATGCAAAAGGGGCAGCCGCCCCCTCTTCCCTCTCCCTCTGCAGCTTTCTTTCCTATTCTAACCCAAGGTTGAGTGTATGTGTGAATGGGGGAAGAGAGTGAGTGGGTGAGATTGAGAGAAAAGATTGAAAGGAAGTGAGATCGGGAGAGAGCCGGTTCAGTTTTTAGAGAGGATGAGGAGGAAGGGAGAATGAAAAGTGTGGGGGAGAGATTGAAAGGGGTGGGACGGTTGGTGAGTGAGAGGATTAGGGTTTGAGTTGGTGAGTGGGGGTCAATGAACCTAGAAGGTTCTCATGGACCGTTTCCCTTTTTATTTTTTTATTTTTTTATTTTTTTTCTTTCTTTTTCTTCTTAATTTATTTGTTATATCATTGTTTGAATTCAAATTTGCTGTTCCAGATTTGATGAAGGGGTTGGGTTGCACGCTCAGCCCACTCTATTTCTAAAAAAGAAACTTTAATTAAATAGTGAATAAATAATAATTAGGATAATTGTTTTACATGTTTTATGAATTACTTCCGTTGTTCTGTGGGGCCAATGATGCAATCTGAGGCCCAGCTTTATTTCAGTGTGTGCAAGTTCTTTTAATTTTCATTTTCTGTGTTATTGCTTATCTCACATTTTTTTATAATTTCTTTTGACCCACCATCTTGTATTATTTGTAAATATTTGTTTCTTTTATTTGGCCTGCTTTAAATAATTATGAATATTTGTCTGCCGTGCATTTTAGCTGCTGTTGTAAATAGTACTCGTTTATAACTTAGGACACGCGTAAATACGATTAGTTTAATTAACTTTTTTTTCAAAAAATAAAAATGACAAAAAATATTTTCTGAAACATAATCGATTACGTTAATTGAATAGCATTTCTATCAATAACGTAAAAAGAAAAATATTGAGTATAGTCATTTACTAGCTCAATAACGCGCTTAATCTCAAATCTTTTCCAAAAATAATTTCTTTTCAAAAAATTACGTTAATTGAATAGCATTTCTATCAATAACGTAAAAAGAAAAATATTGAGTATAGTCATTTACTAGCTCAATAATGCGCTTAATCACAAATCTCTTCCAAAAATAATTTTTTCAAAAACTACGTTGATTGAATAGCATTTCTATCAATAATGTAAAAAAAGGAAAATATTGAGTATCGTCATTTACTAGCTCAATAATGCGCTTAATCTCAAATCTCTTCCAAAAATAATTTTCTAAAAAAATTACGTTAATTGAATAGCACTTCTATCAATAACGTAAAAAAGGGAAATATTGAGTATAGTCATTTACTAGCTCAATAATGCGTGAAATTTCAAATTTCAAATTTCTTTTCAAAAAATAATTCTCTAAAAAGTTTTACGTTAATTGAATAGCATTTCTATCAATAACGTAAAAAAGGGAAAAATATCGAGTATAACCATTTGCTAGCATCGACTCTGCTAAAAAAAATAAATTTTCTTCTTTCTTTGAATAAAAAAAAAACTTCCACAAACAATTTCCTCATTTTCCTTTCTTTTAAAAATAAAAAAATCAATTTCTTTCAAAAACAAAGTCAATCTTTTTTCCAACACGTTGTCAGAACTACGTAGCTTTGATTTCTCCATTGCACCTGGGGATACGTAGGAGCGGGGACCAATCCCGTCAAGCCAAAATAAACAAAAAATATTTTTTTTTCTTTCTTCTCTTTCTTCCTTTTTTAAACCCAAATTCATTTCTTTTTTAACTTAGGTTATCTATTTAAAAAAAATAATAAAAAATACAAAAAAATAAAAATAAAAAAAGGGGCAACAAAAATAATTTCTATTTTCAAAAAAGGGGTAAAATGAATATTTTCAAAGTTAACAAGTTTTGCACAATTAATTAGAGGTAACCGTTTTTTAAAACGGATGTTGTAGGGTGCTAATACCTTCCCTACGCATAAATGACTCCCGAACCCTAATCTGGTTTTGAAGACCATTTTTCTTTTTAAAAGGGTTTTTCCAAATGTTTTCCCTTAAAATAAACTTTGGTGGCGACTCCATTGAAACTCAATTTTTTCCAATATGTTTCGCCGACCCGTCGCGACCCCGGTTTCGACAGTTAGATTGGTCAAATTCTCATTTTATCAAAAAATATATTGAGTTGTGTAAGCCTCCGTTTAGTTTGACATTTCAACAGTGCAAAACCATGCTTTTGCGGAATTGATTTTAAATCGAGTAAACTAGCACATCAGTCCCTCACTCTTGGGGGACAATGCAGTTTCGTCCCTGACTTTTCTAAAATAGCACTTTAGTCCATACTTTATTAAAAAACATGCACTTTAGTCCTTATTTTATTAAAAAACATGCACTTTAGTCCTTCACTTTATTAAAAAATATGCACTTTAGGGACTAAAGTGCATGTTTTAATAAAGTCAGGGACTAAAGTGCTATTTTGAAAAAGTCAGGGACGAAACTGCATGGTCCCCCAAGAGTCAGGGATCGATGTGTTAGTTTACTCATTTTAAATCATTTTCGTCTAACGTGTTTCATAGAACGTGCATCACTTATCTCAACCATGGATTTCTAGAATGAATTCTACTCTACTATAAACCAAACAGATACTAACTCTACAAGTTTAAATCATTGTATCAATTTATAATGTTATATATCCCCAACATTTTATGTTAATTACCTCATTGTCACTTAACTTTTTAATCATAGAAATAAGAATAACAAGAGATCATTAGACACTAAGAAGAAAATCATTCAGCGTTTTTAAAATATGAAACCTTTAGAGAACATTTACGATGTATATTCATACTCTTAGCATGTGTTTGGTGTCACTGAAATAGGGGGAAGTGAAATGAGATAGGTGGAATAAGAGAGAAATACACCTAGCTATGTTGTTTGGTAAGTGAGTAAAAATGTAGAAAAATAGTAAAAAGAGGTGGGTCTCATGCTAAAGAAATTTCTCTGCTAAAGACCCGTGAAATTCAGAGAAATTGTCTCTCTTTCTTGATGATGGACATACGATAGTCACTTAGTTTTGGAATGCGGTGTTCATCAAGTAATATATTATTTGTCCTTAGTTGGTTATTGAAACAGCCAGGTATAACACCAGTATATGTAAGAAATGCACTGCCTTTGCAACTCCAATTAAAATTGTCAATCTATCAGACCATTTAAGTGCCTTCTCTGTCAAAAATATTAAAAAGAAAATTAATTTTTCTCCTATTCCATCTATCACACAAAATAATTAACCTTTACATTTCTCTTCTATTTCTCACATATTCCACTCACACCAAACATCCTCTATTTCTCCTCTATTTCTCTTATTCTCACTTCTTTCTTACCCATTTCTCTTCTCACCATTTCTTCACTATCACCAAACATAGCATTACTGATACCATATAAATATTATATTATTAATAATATATTACCCACAACTTAAAATTTATGGTCCGTCGCTGAATATAATAGAGTTGCTAGTTTTAAGAATGAGGTGATATTCTATTGTACTTTTTATGTATTACAGTTTTTTAACCGAGATAATAAAATTTTAATATATGATTTGATGTAAACTATTCAAATTTCCTATTATTAACCCATTTCAGTGTTAATTTTTTTTTTAAAAAAAGTTGAATTAATTTATAATTTTTTATATTATTATCTTTTCATTTTCTTTCAATTTTAATTATTTATAATTTCAAATAAAGTTTTTCAATTTTTTTATATTAATTTTTTTCAAATTTCTGAAATCTTTTCGTTGCGTATATTTTTAATTTAAATTTTTAAATATATTTTTATACAATAAATAAAAATAAACTTTTTAAAAGTGACTTAATATATTATTAAATTTTCTCAAATTTTTTCATATGACATAAAATTAAATTGGTGTAAGTAACATCAATTTTTGGTATAATATGGATTATATTTATGTATTTTTGAAATATATGAACATAAAATTCATTTGATTATTAATTTATTAATGTTAAAATTTATTAACTTTAATATAAATAATAAAGAGAATATAATTATAATGTAACAATTGGATTAATAGAAATCTCACATACAACCTAAAATTATCAATAGAGTAATAACTCAAAAATTCAACAAAAATCACATATTTAATTTTCTTTAAGTAGGGTTTCAGGTTGGAGAATTACATATAAAAAAGCTCCCATTAAAAAGTTGACCCATTATGATGCTAATGTTCCAAGTTTCCCGTGCTCCGTGGAGAATACATATCATTTATACTAAAAAAATTACCATCAATTATACATAAAGTATGGCATGAATTTAACGGTTCTTTTTTTTTTTTTTTTACACTAACACCTTTTTATTTTCCCTTCTGCACCTCATTTTTCTCTATTTTATTTATATTCATCACATCATTTATCACATATTTTATTTTCGTTTTCTTTTGTTTCCATTTCTATGTCGCTACATATTCACAGGTAAAAGAAATATATTTTCCTAAATTTAACCATGTCGGATTATTGATACGCAACAAAATATTCATTAACAAGCATGTATGAACAAGGGTGTAATAGCGTCCAAGTACACAATAAAACAGGCCGCATTTACTATGAACATGGGTGTAACGGTGATTCCTTTAAGAACAGTAATTAGATATTAATATTAGTATAGTTAAATAAAAAAATGAAAAATGCTAACTAGTATCCCAAAACACTTGTTAAAATTTTAAAAATAATTTTTTCATAAAATTTTATAACATTTAATATGTAATTAATATCATAATTTTCATTTAAAAAAATTTATTTATAATTTTAATATCTAATATCTTTAGCACATTTGTTAACCACATTCATAAGAATTTTCTCAATTTTTTTTGGTTTAACCACTATGGTTAAACAAAAAAAAAAAATTGAGAAAGCTTTCGGTCCGTGCAGATAACCATTTTGATTCAAAAATTTTGAAATTGAACTAATCCACGAAAGAGCTGGCGTGGGTGCCACTGCCAATTGCCAAAGAACAACAAAGAATGGAACAATCGAAGAGGAAGGATAGGAAGATTGAGGAAGCATGTGAAATACAATGATGGCGATAGGATTAACGTCGCGACGTCGCAACTGCCAGCGAAACTGCAAACTTGGCTTCCACGACAAAATGGGAGTTTCTTTCAAAAAGAAAAAGAAAATTATAGAAGCAAGTTATAATATTAAAAACTTTAAAGTGAAAAAAAAAAAAAAACAAATTGCAAGTAGCTAACAAGTCTAGACCAAAAAATAGTAACAAGTGTATTTTTTTTTGGTAAATAAATAGTAACACGTGTATGTTTGGGCAAACTTTATTTTTGATTAAAAGTAAGTTATTTTTTTAAAAAAAAAACCACAGATATTTTCCACATCAGACAATCTTATTCAAGTTGGGAACATCCACATCATGATGGGACTAGCTCTTTCGACGGTAATTTTTTTCATCCACGAGACTCAAACTTAATCCCTTAATTAGGAAGAATCAAGCATGTACAACTTGAATAAATTCTCGTTGATGATTAAAAGTAAGTTTGAATGTGAATTAATTAGAAGAGTAATGTTCTTTGAATAATTTTCATTAAAATGACTTTTAGATAAATAAATATTTAAAGGATATTACTTTATCAAAAGATTATTAGAAATGCGAAAAGTTGAAAATATATATATAAAAAAAAAAAACAAACTAAACATGTGGATCAGATGAAAGATAACAATCTCATTTTTTTTTTTGTGACAGATAACAATTCCATTATCATATGTGATCTGGTCTTGAGTTCAAACATGATATCAATCAATGTGGTATAAAAATTAACAATTATGAAACAATCATCATTCAAATAACTCAAATAAATGTTATAGATATGGGTGTTATTAGTGGTTTGGATTGGTTAAAATTAAGCTCATATTTTTCACAGGTCAAAATTGGGTTAATCCACTTAATTTGCGAGTCAAAGTGGATTTGAACTAGCTTACTTTTTATTTTAATTTTAATTTTTTATCCTCTTCATCATTTGCTTGTAATTTTTTTCATTTTTTCTAGTTATTTTCACCTTTCTCGCTTTTTTTCCTCAAAGAACAACGTTGGTCGGATGTTATGTCCCACCGTTATCCATATATAGTTGTCAAAGTAAGCCAACATGGGTAAGTCAAATGTTATGACCACTACAACAGAAAAGGGAAAAGACTGCGGTTCCGTGTCACAAAGACTGCGGTTAAAACCGCAGTCTTTTCTGGTGCTATCCAAGTACGGATTCACTTGGACTGCGGTTGCACAACCGCACTCCAAGTGGCGCTTTGCCACGTTGGAATGCCCTGCCACGTGGATTTTCACTTGGAGTGTGGTTCTACCAACCGCACTCCAAGTACCCTTTTTTTTCTGAAATTTCTAGCTACGAAACTTTCCATAGCTAATCCGTAGCTTTAACTGACAGTAGTTTGTGTACTTTAATTTTAAAAATTGGTTCTAGGTACTATTCAAATGAGATTTATACAAATTTTATATGAAACATAAATTGTATTAATAAAATTTATAGTGTAAGTAAAAAAACTAGAAAGCATTAACTTAAATAAACAACACTAATTAAGAACATATTGAATAAACTAGAAAGCATTAAATTAAATAAACAACGCTAATTACTTCAATGTGTAAGCACCTCCAGCTTTCACCTTGCCACAATCTTTGCATCCCCAAATACCAACAGCCTTCCTCTAACAGCATACTGTATGAACAACATTTCATTAAGTGATCTCAGGCCATAGTCAATAGCAGTCACAAAATCATCAGACAAGCAAAAAAAAGATTACCTTTCCACAGAACTCACAGAAGAACTTACTGTGCTGACTGACCTCCATATCTTCTTAATTTGCTTCCTTAGACTAGCACCATATCGGGTTCCTGAAATTTGAGAGCAGAAGTTAACATCTCATTTATGACTCAGATACAAAATAACATACATGGTAAAATGTGAGTTTGTTTTTCAAGTACACGAGTAAGATCTGGCTTTGATTTCATTGGAAGTATATCTTAATATTAAAAATGAATTGAATCACAAATGTGAAGCTTTCAATATTTAAAAAATAATAGTTAAAAAATTAATAAATGGATACAACACAAACCAAATAAAAATAAAAACATATTGGTTTAGTGTTGAAACGTTGTAAACTTATATTTCCAACTAAAAATAATTGCCTTGGATAATCAAAACTCGAGTTTGGTAAGTTACAACACCAAACCAAACACACATTACATGTAATTCTCCCCAACAATTCATTTCATTGTGCTCTGGTTCATTGGCTTGAAATAATCTGACTAGATAGACCGATACATCGATGCTTTAGAAAACAAAAGTGCATATCTGCTTAAAAAATTATGGTAACAACATTGTCCTATAAACCATGAAGTCCTATTATTCGAAGTGTCATTTTAATCAGAATCCAAGAATTGCAAATACTAGCAAATACTATTTCTCTTTAATGGCATGGATGAGCCTCACCTTACCACACCACCTTGTGTGTTTTTCTATCCTCATGCTTGCTGCAAAGAATATCCATCAGTGAATCAATTTTAAATGAATGTTTTCTGAAATAAATTGAAGCTACAACATATAAGTTTCCTCAGTGAGGCAGTGACTATATAGCAAATTTAAAGAACAGAGGTTGACAATATCTTATTTGGTAAAGAGTTAGAGATAGCAATAAGCAACTTACATGTCACCTTAGATATTGAAAAATGTATTTGATCAAATCAGTAGTATGTAAAATACACTGCAAGTCAGTATAAAGTCAGAAACTTACATATCATTAGGATCCTAACAACAAATTGAAATTCAAGTTCAAGGCCAGAATTAAAGAAGTATTCCTAACTAGAGTGACAGCTGCTAGAAATATGAGTATATAGAATGGACACTGAATTTAAACAAAAACTGGTACTAAATGAAAAGGATATAAAATCTGATTTTTTTTCAGGTTGAAACATACATCTCTTAGGGTTTTAACAAAAAAAACGGCACTTAAATCCGACATGTTTAGCTCAAGTTATGAATAGATTAGTACAGACAGCCCAAACTGTGACAGCATGCGAGTTATGCAGAAAAAATTTGAATTCAAAGCAGAACTGATTTAATTTGGTGAGGAAATTGTACTTGAAACTCTGTGGGGTTAAAGCTATATGTCTTAGCTTTCTAATGCAAAAAACGGCATCCTAATCTAACATGTTTAGCTTAAGTTATGAATGAAAATGTAAAGGTTGTTGAATATATATTGTTTCTTCAAGTGATCAATACCTTTAACTTGTCACCTCGTCATTCCCATAAACTTGTCACCTCCAAGATGATAGCTGCATAATATCCATGGTTAATTACTAGAGCTCACATATAACAACAAAAGTCTTGGCTAAGAATGTAATCGAGGGGTTTGAGGGAAGGAGAGGAAAAGAAAAAGAGAGACCGGTCAACGTTAGATTCTTCCGCAGAGAGAGTTATTACTTATTGGCATTTGATTTGGGTATGGGATTGAGTTTTATAGAAACTAAGGCACCAATACCACTACCAATTAATCAAGAAATTTATAAACTTTTAATTATATATCTCTCTTCTATCCTTACTCTCTCTTTCTCTCTCTCTCTAATATTTATGTCTGCAGTCTAATTGTAAGGCAAGCTAAATTCTTCTAAAAAAAACTCACAGATTAATTGCTTTTTACTTATTACCAAAATAAAGAAAAGAAAAAAAGAAGACAAGACGAGGCAACTAGCAATTACATGAGAGCCATGGAAACATGAAATGAAGATAGCAACAATGTTAAAGTGTGTAAGAATGTAATATTCATGATTCATCCATTAAGAAGCTGCTACACATAAAGATAGTGAGCTAAAATAAATAAATATTGCAGATGCTGATAGTGAGCTAAAATAATTTAGTGAGATGACAAAAACTCTCCCAACTCCTTGTCAATTTTTAATTTCTAAAGGTCTAGCTGTCTAGGGGTTGAACAATAAAAAACTATTGTCAAAATGACTAAATGCGCAAAATGCTTGAATAGTTATATGACAATAAACTATGCACATCTAAACTATTAACTGGTTTTATCTCAAATTTAGTTCAAATAAGAACTAGTTTTCCAAATTTAGGTGATAACCAAGCAACTTACATTTAAAAAACAGCCCCATTTTACCTACGTATCTGGTTTTTAAAAGTTGCCAAACATCCCCTAGGCTATACCATTCCAGAGTTATGATTTCTATTCTCATACTGAAAAACAGAGTATGTAATGAAGTGGCAATAATAGATATTCACTTTCAATCAACAATAAAGAATAAAGGATACCTTAAAACCTGTCGGGCTGGGACTTTGGTTCCTCCTGAGGAGGAGGAGAATCAACACTTTGCTCTTGATTTTCTTCTTGCTCTTTTTGTGGTGGAGATTGTTCAACTATTGTTTTAGCAACTTTTCAAGTCTCTTTCCACATTTGAATGTGCTTACTAGGATACATTTTAGTCAAAACACCAAATCCTATTCCCTGTGATATAAAAAGGACTCCGTCGAAATGAATAAGTTATACTAAAGCAGAAGGGGAAAAAATAAAGAAATGAAAACCTTAGTTGCGAATGTTTTCGTCGGTGGCGGTGGGAGAGGTAGGAGGTGGCGATTGAGTGGCCATGTTTTTCTATACACAACTGCTACTCACTCCTGGACAAAAGAAAACATAATATCGAAGAGAATCAACTTCGAGAATTTAAGGGGTTAGAATGATTAAAAGGAACCCTAAAAGGGACTTGTTGAAGTAATCAAAGATCCCACATTGGTTTTGAAGGTGAGGATCGAGCCGCGATCAAGGTTTGAGTCGCGGTTCTGCCAGCGGCCGAGGGAGAAGGAGAGGAAATCGCTAGAGGTGTCGTTGAGCTTGGCAATGATAGTGGAGAGGTCGACTTCGGTGAGATCGAACCAGAGATCGAACACCAACTCCGTATGCCGCTTGCAATCGGGGTAGAACTCTTCAGAAATCACGATTCTCTCTCTTTCTAGGGTTTCTAGATTAAATGGGATTTTTGTTGTATAGGGAGAAGAGAGTCGAGGATACAAAGACGAGAGGGAGTGGAACCCTTAACTGCACGAGACCAGAAGAAATGAGGGAAAGCACGAGTACTTTCCTGGTTAACATTTGGGCAATTGGAGCGCGGTTTCACGTGGCAACCGCACTCTTAGTAGAGTTACCAAGAGTGCGGTTATGATTTAACCGCAGTCCAAGAGTTCATAGGAATTTAACCGTGCGGTTCCGTGTTAACCGCATTCTAAAGGCCCGTTTCCTAAACCCAAAAATGGTGTAGTGGACCCAGGTTGGCTCACCATATAGATTAAGTCAAAAGTGAGTCGAGTTAGCTTACTTGTTTTAGGAGTAAAAAAAAAATACCAACCCAGTTCAACTCACTATAGATTGATGAGTTAAGTAGGTTGACTCACCTAATTTTAAAATATATAGATAATTAAAAAAAGTCATAAAAATAGAAAAGAAAACACAACTAAATAATAAAGAAAAAAATTAAAATAAAAAAGTGAGTCAACTTACCCCAACCTAACTCGAACCCACTTTGTCCGATGAGTTCAATGGGTTGGTTCATCTTGACTCACAAAAATGTGAGCCTGGCTTTAACTAACCGAACCTACTAGTAACACGATTTAGGTCGTGAGATTTAAGCTCATACTAACACCACCATCGCCTGCTTTTGCAAATGTACCATGATTCGATATAATTTCATATCAGCAACTAACTTGTCATTTCTTAAATTTTGTGGGTCTCTGACTAAGAGGCTCGGGATGTGTGAGAGAAGAAACAAAGGAGATCCATATTTATAGTAAAAAAAAAAAAAGAGAGATCCATATTTATGGGGAAGTTAGTTATGGGTGTCCACGTGTCTCAATATTGGACATCGCGGGTACATAAAAGTCCTTCCTTTCCTTATCAGTACTCGCTCTCACTCCCTAGTCCCTACCTCTGTTCCCAACTTCCAAATGGAACCAACCAATCCAGAAATCTCTGTTGAGGTTCCTCCATACCTACGAGTACACAAGGATGGGACTATTGAGAGACTAGCCGGCACCCAAGTTGTTCCTGCGGGCTTTGATTCCGAAACCAACGTAGTTTCCAAAGACATCGTCATCATACCAGAAACTGGTGTCACAGCCAGGCTATATTGTCCCAATTTCACCCCCAAAAATGTGAAGCTTCCTTTAGTTCTCTACTTCCATGGTGGGGCCTATTGCATCGCTTCTCCCTCCGAGCCCCTCTACCATAACTCCCTCAACAAACTCGTAGCTGAGGCTAATGTTGTTGCTGTCTCAGTTAATTATCGGTTAGCACCAGAACATCCACTTCCAGCTGCATACCAAGATGCTTGGGCTGCGGTTCAATGGGTTGCCTCTCATGCTTCCCAAGATGGTGAAGGGCATGAAAACTGGCTCATGGAAAAAGTTGACTTTAGCAGGGTGTTCTTAGCAGGTGATAGTGCAGGTGCCAACATTGGACACTACATGGCTGTGAGGTTGCATGTTCTGAGCTCTGGTCAGTTCAAGGTCCCAGGTCTTATCATGGTTCATCCTTATTTCTGGGGGAAGGAACCAATTGGTGTGGAGATAACTGATCCAGAGAGGAAGAAAATGGTGGACAAGTGGTGGGATTTTGTTTGTCCATCTGATAAAGGGAATGATGATCCACTAATTAACCCGTTTGTGGAGGAAGCTCCAGATCTTAAAGGTGTGGGTTGCAACAAGGTGCTTGTTACTATTGCTGAGAAAGACATACTGAGGGAAAGGGGGAAGCTTTATCATAAAAAATTGGTGAATAGCGGTTGGAAGGGAACGGCTGAGTTTTATGAGACTCGAGGGGAGGATCATGTCTTTCATATCTTCAACCCAAATTCTGACAAAGCCAAGAGCTTGATTAAACGCATAGCTGCTTTCATCAATGAATAGTGAAGCTTTATAAGTGTGTTGGAGTGTAATAAGTGTAAGGAAAGCTACAGCTATCAGTTGCAGTTGTGTTTTTAATTAAAGAAAGTTGACTCAAGGTGGTTTACCTTGCCTCCACTAGTGAACAGATCTCTGATTTTGTGCTTCTCATATTTCACTGTTAGAAATTCATACAACTTGTTTTGCTTCCCTGTTTCCAATTATTGTTATATGCTTTATTACATACATAGCAATATGGTGTATTCTACAAATAAGTTGATATGTTGGCTTCAGGTTTCGGTGTTTCAACTTCCTACCAAATTAACATATTTATGTATAGCTAGAATTATAGAGCTTAAAATATCATTCTCAAAAATGTAGTATATTTCCAGATTTTACTAAATCCGTATCAGGAGAATCTCATATTGACTTTGAGCATCTATATTTAGTTGTTACAGTGCAACACAGTTACAGGAGAGTAGTTTCAAATATGCACCTATATTCAGAAAGGAAAAGTAAAATTTAAAAGAAAAGAAAAGAAAAAGCCGGGGAGAAGAGAAATAGAGAATAGAAAATAAATATAGAGACAGATCTATGTTACTTCCATTTCAGAATCTCCACTAACCTGAATATTTGTTGATTACTTTTTAGAATGTGCCAAAAAAAGAAAGCCTCAGTGTTAAACTATTAAACCATTTCTTCTTGTGAAGGTTAAGCAACACTTCTCTTCAAGTTCACTCTTCATGTAATATATGGCCATGGGATAGTGATGTCAGTTAAGGCCATGGATCAGAATTCAGTGTCTAAAATAAGAACAAGGATAAAAGCCCTGCTTTAAAATGGAATTTGCACAATACTTACTTGGATTGATGGCTTCTTTAGATGGCATGGCCTAAGTTCGATGTGATTAATCAACAGGAGAGCATCAATATTACCTTGCTTTAACATTGTGAAGAGGATCCACCGCCACATCCACAGTAAGTTGATTCAAAGTCTCAAAACTCTGCAATACATGAAAGAAACAAGCAGAATATGCCTATGATTTTTATTTTTTTTATGATGAGAATATGCCTATGAATTTATAAATAAATGATAGCGCTATCTAAACAAGGAGTTACCACTTACCATGGACTCATGAATTACTTTATTAAATGGGTTAAATATGTTTTTGGTCCCTGTAAAATACCCGGTTTTTGCTTTTGGTCCCTCAAAAATTTTTCGTTAGTTTTACATCCTCCCAATTTTTTTTTTTTTGCAATTAGTCCCTCCCTTCAATTGATGTATGCCATGTGTTGAGCTTTCTCTTTCCTAGGTGTCAAACAGTATATTTCTGGCGGTTGAAAACCGCCAGAAAATTACCCATTGTTTTTCTTTGTCACCAGCTTCCTCTTCTCCCCTCCCCCACACTCTCACCACCACCAACAACCCACCCACTGCTGCAGCATGATTTCCCTCCATGTTACTCCACCCTCAACCTCGCTCCAAGCATAAGCAGAGATGCTTGTTTCTTGCTTACGGAATACAAAACCGAGTATTTTGCTTCATCAAGTAAAATAAAAGCTTCCCCTTTTGCTTTATTTTGTTCCCCTGTTCTTCCTTTATTTTGTTATAATTGCAGTTTTTATGAGCCTAATTACCTTTGCTTTCTTTTGGGCGTTAATTTCTGTTTCTTATAAAAAGAAAACAACCAATATGATATCACATGAAACTTCTTGCTTTAGTTAGCATGTCCATAGAAATTCGACAAAAACCAAAAGCCTGGTTCGATTTTTCATTTCAACTTCCACAATTATTGGTAGTTCATACTCCATAATGAATAAACAATTATACACACAATATTAAATCTGGCAGTTCAATGGATCTGGAACATTTTTTGAGCAATTAGTAAAGCATAGAATTATAGAAATAAGTTAACATTCTGGATCCTTAATGTTTTTTAAAATAGAAATATAATTCTTGTTTGGGATTAAGGAATTGATTGCCCTTTGTCACGGGCATCATCACATGGTTACAAAAACTTGCTCCAGCTAAACCTAGCCAGCAATCAAGATCATCAAATCAATGTCTCTATAACACAACCTTTGAAAATTTGATGATGAAATATCTCATCCACTCAAGCAAATGCTACCAAAATCAATTATCAAGAGCTCCAAAGCTCATTCATAGCAGTCACAAAAATGTATCAAAAGAAAGCAAAAATCCCTCAAGCATTCCTTATGGAACGACACTTATGTATTGTTTGCTAATCATTCATTTGTTTTTCTTCACAAACTTTGATGCTCTGTATGGGTTGCCAAATTTACTAGTTAGAAAAACTTGAAACGAAACAATCTCTACTTTAACTTCCTCCTTCTTCAGCCCTGGAATTTCAGCCTTGAACAAATGTGCCTCTGGGATCTCCTTCCAGTCCACTCGAGTGCTCACAAATGCAGAATTTTCACGAGATAATTCAGGAATGGAGAATCCTTGAAAGGGTCCCAAACGTCGAGGGAGAATGTATCAGAAACATTGTTCCTTCGTCCACCAAAGAAACTTGGAATCAATGACATCTTCTTCTCTTGTTTCCTTAGTTGGAGAACATGGAGGGAAATCATGCCGCAGCAGTGGGTGGGTTGTTGGTGGTGGTGAGAGTGTGGGGTAGGGGAGAAGAGGAAGCCAGTGACAAGGAGAAACAATGGGTAATTTTCTGGCGGTTGTTTTACACCTAGAAAAGAGAAAACGTGCCAGATCAGCACTTGGCATACACCAATTGAAGAGAGGGACTAATTGCAAAAAAAAAAATTTAGGAGGACGCAAAACTAACGAAAATTTTTTTAGGGACCAAAAGCAAAAACCGGTTATTTTACAGGACAAAAAACATATTTAACCCTTATTAAATTCCATATTTCATTCTCTCTCATAAAAACTCCTATGTCTAGCACTCTAGCTGGCTAGCCGGTAGTTTCAATCACTTATCAACTTGGTGATTCATAATTTAGAATTCAAATTGTGTTGGGATGTAAATATAGCACAGGACCAAAGATGAGTTATCATCACACACTGAGACAGAAGAGGCGTTCTTATCTCTAATGCTATAGAAGAAAGTTCTCATTTTATTATTTGGGAAGTGAACACAATGGTAGTAATAAATTAGTAACAAGAAGTAGGTTCCATTCCATCATGAAGCCCCTAATCTGTGAGATGAAATAATAAAATAAAAGGTTTTGGATGTAATGGAATATACTAAATTCCATCAGGTTCAGTACAATTCTATGATTCTATTTTACACCATTAAAAAATGCAGTTTCATTTCATACCCTTCATCCAAAGCAAATGGCAAAATAGCTAAGTTTTAAACACGAAAAACAATGCATCATCGCAGAAAACGACTCCAAGAGTAAGGAAAATCGCAGGAAAAGGGGAAAAAATATCTCGGAGTCTGTTTGAGAATATCTTACGGAGCATGTTAGTCTGAAAAACACGATGAAGGATTTCAATACTAACACCGGTACCACTTTGTCTGCAGCATGGTAAAAAAATGTTTAACATATAACGGAGAGAGTATATATAACTCAACAAAAATAGAATTTGGATTCAATTTCAGAAACCCATAAGAAAACAATAAAAATACATACCTTGTTTGAGAAGCACGAGACTGGAAATAACCGTGCTCAGAGTCAGAAGGTGGCTTTTCAATGTAAGCCTCATGTTCTGGGGTAGAACTCGGACTTGGGTCTGAGTCAGCAGGAGTGAAGTAGGATCCGGATCCGCTTGAATCCGAGTTGAACCCGGGGGAGTGTACCTGCAAATGGACTCCGACGTCCAAGTCAGATAAGTAAAACAGTCAAAGTGATTGACTGAGTGAGATTGCGTACCTTATGATCTGTTAATGATCCCTATTTATAAGGGTTTTCCCTGTATAAATATGGTAAGTGGGCAAAAATATAAAAGGAGTAAGTTTAGCAGATACAATCATAATTATAGACATCGTAATTATATATTTGAGGATATCATAATTATACATGGATATAATAATTATATTATGTGTGGGCCACTTTGATTATTGGGCCTTAGGTTTAGACCGTAACAGAAGTTCCCCAGCTCTGGTCGACTTTGAGGAAGTTGACTTTGAGCTCAAGTACTTTTCCATGTTATGTCCGGGACGACTTTACTCGTTCGGGACAGTTTTGGAGTTTAGAACTTACATGGGTGCTGCTGCTTGAGACGAGGTGGATCGAGATGATTGTAGCCATCCCTTGTTGGTGCAATGGTTCGAGACGAATTTCATTTATGGTGATCCGAGACGGGTTCCTGATTGATGTGTCGTTGTGACGTTTCGTTGTTCCTTAAACGTTTCCAAAACGTTTTGGTTTCTTGTGACGTTTTGCCTCCCTTGTGACGTGTCTCTTCCTTACAGGGTCGCGACGGTTCGACTTCCTGAGCCGCAAGGGGTTATGGGCCTTTTCGGTCCTATAAATAAGTGGCGAAGTTTCGCCATTTCGTTACTTCATTTTGGATTTGCTCTCTCCTTCTGTTTGTGAAACCAATACGAATCTAGAACTGACTTTCATACGTCAACTCGTACTCAGGATCCGACTAACAGGTATTTCTTTTCCTTTTCTTTCTTCATTTTGTGCAAATGAGTGATAGTGGGTCTTTGGAAGTTTTGTCCGGGAAACCTGAGTCATGGGTATCTCGGAGTCGTTCATCTTGTGGGGAAAACAAGAGTTTTAGTCCTGAGGTAGTCGAGGTGTTGAGGCGGGCTGTTCGGACCGAGATGGATAGGACTTCGGTGAAATTTGAGACAGATTCGTATGATTCCATTTTCAATTGGTCCGAGTCGGGTGCTAGTCGTCTCGGTTCTAATGAAGGTAGTTGTTATACGGCCTTTGCAAGTGTTGAAATGGCTGAGGCTCGCGACAGAGATTATTTCGTGTCTGTGTGGGCGGATAGGTATAGGTGGGTGGATCCGGAGGTTCTTGGTACTTGCTCTCTGTATAGACCCGGCTGCCCAGAGCATACTCAGGAGCGTCTGTTTGATTTGGAGGTGTTTGACTCGACTGAGATGAAGGAAAAGTATAATGTGGTGATTCCCCCAAGAGGGAGCCGAGTTTGTCATTTGTCCGAGACCAACACCCCATTTTTGTACACCTATGACTTCTTCCATTCTAAGGTGAAGTTGAGGCTTCCTTTCACTGATTTTCAAGAACGGGTGCTCACGTATTTGAGGTGTGCTCCTTCGCAATTACATCCCAACTCGTGGGCCTTCATTAGGTGCTTTGAGTTGATAGTGGCCGAGTTCGGCTTCTCCCCTTCTGCAAAGTTATTTTTTCTTTTCTTCCTAGTGTTGAGGAAAGAAGACCGAGACGTTAAAAAGTTGGATTTCGCTGCGGGGGCATAAGGATCGTAAGTTGATAACGCCTTATGCTGAGTCGGCCAAGAGGAACCTTTAAACAAGAGTTCTTCCAAGTACAGGCGGCTGGGGGTGTGAAGCCGTTTTGGGAGGAAAGGTCTTCTAATACCCCAAGATTTCGTATTTACTGGAGTGAGAGGCACTTTGATAGGAAAACGTCTGACTATGAGGTTGCTCAGTCGGCTCTTTCCCCACAAGATGCGGCGGTGAGGACATTTTTGATGAAGTCGGTTGAGGAGTGTGGGCTTTTTTCATCTAAGAAAATTTTAGATGGTCCGATCCGCAGTGTCGGTTCAAGAATTGGTGAGGCTTGTATTTCTTGCATGTAAATTAATTTTATTTCTATCTCGGCTAACTTTTACTCTCTGGTTTGTAGCTTCGATGGCCAACGCTGCGCTTAAACAGCTGAGGGCTCTGCAAAATGCACAAAATGTTAATGTCGGTCCTCAAGATGATGTGCATGTTGATATTGACTTTACTCAGCAGGCTGGCCAGCCGACTCTAGGTGGTAGTCAGCCGACTCAGGATGCGGATCGTGGGGACGGCAGTGAGGAGCCTCGTCCTGAGAAGAAGAAAAAGTCTGCTAAGGGTAAGAAGATGCTCAGGACTGACGAGTATTCTGGAGAGTCGGGTGTCAACCTGTATGACTCAGAGGAAGAATTGGATACTCCTGAGATAAATCGAATCTTGTATCACCCTTTTCTCAAGTCGGTTCATGATAACGTGCTGATTATCGAGCATCTGGGGGATGTGGAGCGCCAGTGCCTTCAACATGCTGCATTTTTTAGACACATGCGGCTGGATGTTGTGCCATCCTTTGACCGAGTCAATTTAGACTTGGATGCTCGAACAGCGGAGAGGGATACTGCGTTGGTGGATCTAAAGGCTGCGCAAGAGGCATTGGGTACTGAGAAAAAGGAGAAGTTGAAATACAAAGGGTATTTCAAGGCGGCCAAGGAGAAGAATAAGACTCTTGAGGCTGAGATAGCCCAGCTGAAGGCCGACTTGGAGAAATTGAAGGTGGCTCCTCCAGCGTCCGGGATGACTGAGGAGGCCGTGACTGATCTTGTGAAGAAGAATTTACAAACGGCTCAGGCTAAGTTTAATGAAGAAAAAGTCGGCCTTGTGAAGCTTTCTGAGCAGATTAGCAATGCTTCTTTTGGGAATGTTATGGCGCAATTGGGAATTCTAAATCCTGGTCTGAAGGTGGATGGGACTTCAGCCGAGTATGATGTCTTCCAGGGGAGGATTTGCTGGGTCGACATGGAGAAAAAGATTTATGTTGATGCTGCCTCTGGAGTGGAAGTCGGCCCGTACGAAGAATGATTTCCCCTTGTAACTAAGGTTTTTTGAATTCCAAACTTTGATTAAATTCAATTCTGTACTCTATGAAGGCCATGTGCTTAATGCTTATTCTCTTTGGGCTGTGTTTTAACTTTCCCGCTGTGATTTGTTATTACTTGTTATTCTAGAAAGTCTTATACTTTAATTTGTCGGACCTTACGTTTTTAACGCTTTGATCTCAGACTTGTTAGTACGCTTTTATCTCGGACTCGCGCTTTTAACGTTAGTACGTTTTTAACGCTTTTATCTCGAACTTTGCGCTTTTAACGTTAGTACGCTTTTATTTCGAACTTTGCGCTTTTAACGTTAGTACGCTTTTAACGCTTTTTGGATTTGTGACGTCCGGGTTAGAGAAGTCATGTTTTGAAGAAACTTCATAATTCAAGGCCGAGATGCTCTTCGCACCCGGTTTTATTAATATTAGATTTCAACGACCGAGACGCTCTTCGCGTCCGGTTTTTAACAAAATGAACTAATAATGAAATAAAATTTCCTAAGTGTAATTACTCCTTAAGAATAGTAAGTCCTGAGCTTGTCCGAGTTCCAAAATCTTGGTACGGGTTTTCCCTCAAGTGTTTCTATCTTGTATGCTCCATTCCCGGTTGTCTCGGTGACCCTATAAGGGCCTTCCCAGTTTGCTGCAAGTTTTCCTTGGGCTGCATTCTTGTTGCCAATGTCGGCTCTACGCAAGACAAGATCTCCGGGTTGGAAGTGTCTGGCCATCACTTTGGCATTGCGCCGTGTTGTGAGGCGTTCTTTCAATGTTGAGTCTCGGATGTGTGCGACTGCCCGAGTTTCATCCAAGAAGTCTAGCTCCTCAAGTATGGCTTTATCGTTGGTGTCTTGGTCAAAATTTTCTACCCTCCAGCTCGGTTCTCCAATTTCGACCGAGATAAGTGCTTCAGTCCCATAGGTAAGCCGGAAAGGAGTTTCGTTGGTAGATGACTGCGGAGTGGTCCGATATGCCCAGAGCACGTGGTCGAGCTGCTCCACCCAGTTACCGTTGGCGTTGTCTAGTCTGCGTTTAAGGGCTTTGAGGATCACCTTGTTCGCAGACTCGACCTGGCCATTGGTTTGAGGATGTTCCACCGAAGTGAAATGGTCCTTGATCTTCAATCCTGATAAGAGCTCTCTAAACCTCTTGTCAGTGAATTGGGTTCCATTGTTCGTGATTACAGATTGAGGGATCCCGAACCTGGAGACGATGTTCTTGTAAAAATACTTTTGGACCTTGGTTGAAGTGATTGTAGCAAGGGGTTCTGCCTCGATCCACTTGGTGAAATAGTCAACTGCTACCACCAGAAACTTGACTTGTCCTGGAGCAGGTGGAAAGGGACCGAGTATGTCAATTCCCCATTGGTGGAAAGGCCAAGGGACCGACATGGTAGTCAGTTCGGATGAAGGTAGGTGGTGGATGGGGTCATTCTTCTGGCATACTTCACACTTCTTGACGTAGCCCATGGAGTCTTGAACCAGAGTCGACCAGTAATACCCGGCTCTGAGAGCTTTTCTTGCAAGTGTTCTTCCCCCTTGGTGGTTTCCACAGCTGCCTTCATGTAACTCGGCCAAAATATACTTGGCTTCATTTGCATCGACGCATTTGAGCAGAGGGGTTGAGAATCCCTTTTTGTACAACTTTTCTTGGACGACCGTGAAATGAGATGCTAGCCGTCTCAATTTCTTGGCTTCTTTCTCATCTTCAGGGAGTGTACCCATCAAGATGTAAGTTTTAATGGGGTCATCCATGAGTTGGATTCTTCAATCTTCAAGGTGAACGGTTCTGAGATCCTTGGAGTTGAGACGACTTCTTGGAGGACTGACTTGTTATTCCCCAGCTTCTTGGTACTTGCCAGTCTGGATAGAATATCGGCTCTGGTGTTCTCGGCTCTGGGGACGTGTTGGAAGATAATTTCTTCAAACTCGTCGCTTGATAACTTCACCTTTTCCAAGTACCTCTGTAGCAATGGCTCCTTTGCTTGATATTCCCCTTTGATCCGAGATACCATCAGCAGGGAGTCACTGCATACTAGGAATTTTTGGGCCCCTACTTCCTTTGCCATCAATAGTCTGGCAATGCATGCTTCATATTCTGCCTGGTTGTTTGAAGTGTGGAACTCAAACTTCAGGGATTTTTCAATGCAGACTCCGTTGGGTCCTTCCAAGACTATCCCGGCTCCAATACCTTTTTTGTTAGATGAGCCATCCACGAAAACGGTCCATTCAAAATTGGGGGTATCATCAGGGGGGGTCATTTTAGCAACAAAGTCAGCCAGAATTTGACTTTTAAGAGCAGTGCGACCTTCGAAGTGAATATCAAACTTGGACAACTCCAAAGCCCAAGCCATCATGCGCCCTGAGAGGTCTGGTTTGTGAAGGATGGGTCTGAGAGGTAAGTCGGTTCGCACTGTGACTTTGTGTCCCTGGAAGTAGTGTCGCAGTCTGCGGGCAGTAGTCAAGATGTCCAAAGCAGCCTTTTCCAACTTCAGGTATTTCATCTCGGCCCCCTGGAGTGTTTTGCTGATGAAATATATGGGAAATTGGTTGCGCCCCTCTTCTTTAATCAAAACCAAACTTACGACCTGGTTGGTTATGGAAATATAGAGGTATAGGTGTTCCTCTGGAACCGGTTTGACTAAGATTGGGGGTTTGCTAATGTCTGCTTGAGCGGCTGAAAGGCGGCTTCGCATTCACTTGACCAGGTGAAAGGTTTTCCCTTGCGAAGGAGTTGGAAAAAAGGAAGAGATGTCGAGGCTGCTTTGGGGATGAATCAGCTGAGAGCGGTGACCCTCCCGTTAAGCTGCTGTATTTCTCTAATGCAAGTCGGACTCTTCATATCCAATACGACCTTACACTTGTCCGGATTTGCTTCCACTCCTCTGCTGGTTAGGAGGAATCCCAAAAAGTGTCCTGATGGTACGCCGAAAGAGCACTTGAGGGGGTTGAGTCTCATGTTGTGCTTTCTGAGGCGGTTGAAGACTGACTCTAATTCGGCCACATGGTCGTTTCCTCCTTCCGTAGTTTTAGCTATGATGTCGTCTATGTAGACTTCAACAGTTTTTCCCATCATATCTCCAAAGACTTTGGTCATCATTCTCTAGTATGTGGCGCCGACATTCTTCAAACCGGAGGGCATCATGGTGCAGCAGTAAATACCCTTGTCGGTGATGAAAGTTGTCTTCTCCTCATCGTCTCGGTCCATAGGGATTTGGTTGTAGCCTGAGTAAGCGTCCATGAAAGATAGCCAACGATATCCCGATGAATTTTCGACCAGCTGGTCGATGTTGGGAAGTGGGTAATGATCTTTGGGGCAGGCTTTATTCAGATCTGTATAATCCACGCACATTCTCCATTTGCCGTTTGATTTTTTAACGAGGACGGCGTTGGATAACCAGGTGACATATTTGCATTCTCTGATGAACTTGGCTTTGAGGAGTTCTTCTACTTGCTGATTTGTTGTCTGCTGTCTTTCAAAGCCGATTTTCCTCTTTTTCTGGATGACTGGCTTAGCATTGGGGTCAATGGACAGTTTGTGACAGCAGAAATTGGGGTCAATGCCTGGCATGTCGGCTGCAGTCCATGCGAACAAATCAGAGTTTTTGGAAAGCAACTTCTTCAGTTTCTCTTCCATGGTGGGGTCCATGTCGCAGCCGATTTTAGTCGTCTGTTCAGCAGAGGTCCCAATCTGATATGGTTTTGTCTTCGCAGCCGGTTCAATCATGTCTCGTCCCTTGGGATCAGAGTCGGCTCTGGGGTCGAGATCAATCATGTGAACTTGGCCTCTGGATGGTGTCTTTTCATGCTGAGATGTGGGTAGGGTGGTCAGAGCAGCATTGTAACACTTTCTTGCTTCTTTCCGGTCTCCTTGAACCGTGATCACTTTGCCATCTCAGCCAGGGAACTTCATAACCAAGTGTTTGGTGGAGATGATTGCTCCTAGGGCATTCAAAGACGGTCGTCCGAGTATGGCGTTGTATAGACTGGGACAATCTACTATTAAGAACTTGGCAGAGACGACCTTGTTCTCGGTTTCAGAACCGACCCTGAGTGTAGTCTGAAGGTATCCCTTGGGTTGAATCCTTTCTCCAGAGAAGCCCACCAGATCTCCCGAGTAGGGTAAGAGTGATTCTGGAGGTAGCAGTAGTTGGGTATAGGTCTTGTAGAAGAGGATGTCTGTTGAGCTGCCCTAGTCTACAAAGATGCGTCCGACATCGCTATCTCCTATCAGAGATCGGATCACAAAAGGATCGTCATGGTCTACCACATCATCAAAAATGTCTTCATTCGAGAAGGTGATGACCTGGTTTGGGAGTTTCTTTGTCACTATCTTCATGTCAGTTTGGTCGACACTGTAGACTTCCCGGAGGTGCCTCTTTCATGCATCGTTTGATGATCCTCCACCAACAAATCCTCCTGAAATCATGTTGATTCTTACCCTTGGTGTGGTTTGGGTAGTGGGATTGTTGGGACGGGCTTTATCACCCTTGTTGTCATATTTCTTGGGGGATGCATAACGCTTCTATTTCTTGTCATTCCCTCCATCTGGGCTGGGGGACCTCTTCCGTTCCTCATACTTTCGGTATCCTCCTTGTGACCGGTTCTTTTTTACGTAACGACCAAGTCAGCCATCTCGGATGAGTTGCTCAATGAGATCTCGCAGTTGTATACGTTCATCAGTATTGTGCCCATAACCTTCATGGAAAGAGCAGTACTTGGACTTGTCTTTTTGAGCTGATGTTTTGAGTGTTGGGGGTTTGGGTATGTCAACCAACTCAGTGTGCATTACTTCCTTCACGATTTTTCCCGGGTTGGTGTTTAGGGGTGCATAATTATTGTATCGACCTTTGGGGGGCCGACGTTGGTCTTGCTGATGTTGTCCTCTATCCTTCCCTTTATGTCGGTCATGATAGGAGTCTCGGTCCTGTCCTTGGTGGGTATCATGTTTGGCGGCTACGACCAAATGAGCTTCTCGTCCCACGTACTTGTGCGAACGTTGTCTAAACTGCTCCATGGACCGGACCGACTCTTCTGATAAGGAGATTGCGAGGGGTAAACCTGGTGAGAGGGCCGATACGGCGCATACAAGCTGAACGTTCTCGGCTAGGTTCGGGATGAGGGCACACTCTTTGTAAAACCGGGATAGAAAAGTTCTAAGTGGTTCGTCTTTATTCTACTTGACCTTGGCCAGCGTAAACTGATCCTTGGGAATTTCAGTGGAAATTGTAAATCGTCCCAGGAAGGTATGCTGCATATCATCCCAGGAATCTATGGAACCCAAGGGGAGGGTTTTGAACCAGGCTAGGGCTTTTCCCTTTAGTGTCCTAGGGAACGAGCAGCAGATGACGGCCTCAGGGGCACCAATGAAAAGCATCTCATTGGTGAAGGCGTCCAGGTGTTTGACCTGATCCGTTGTGCCATTGAAGGATTCGATGGGAAATGCTCTTCTGTATTGCTCAGGTACCTCGACGGACTAGCCTTTCAGAGAATGGATGTCTAAAAGGGGTTGGCTGGATCGTGGTTCTTAACTGTTGGACCTCCTGATGATCTCGGTCTGATGCCGGTCGAGACTGGATAGTGGGTTGAGGTTGATGTTGAGGGTTTATGCTGCGCTCCAAGTGTCTGAGGCGCTCCTCAAGGTGGTTTACGGACGGGTCGTCAGCTGCCCTTGGGTGTGATTCATGGGATTGGTGTTGGCGTTGCTCCTAAAGTTCTCTGACCTGGGCCTCGAGTCGCCGAATAACTTTGTCTCGGGGATCAGGCTGATGATCTCTTTCGCGTTGTTCGACTTCCACCTGAGGTTGTGAAGTCCCTTCTTGTTTAGCTAAACCGTCTCCGGCTCCGAGATCCTCCACCCATCCTTCGGGTGTCGGCTGAGGATGGAGCCGTGTTTGTTGACGACAAGTGGTGACCGTCATGCTGGAGAGGGGGAGGCCCTCCTTCTAGCGCCAAATGTTCTGGGGTAGAACTCGGACTTGGGTCTGAGTTAGCAGGAGTGAAGTCAGATCCGGATCCGGGTCACAGAGGCTTGAATCCGAGTTGAACCCCGGGGGGTGTACCTGCAAAGGGACTCCGACGCCCAAGTCAGATAAGTAAAACAGTCAAAGTGATTGACTAAGTGAGATTGCGTACCTTATGATCTTTTAATGATCCCTATTTATAAGGGTTTTCCCTGTATAAATATGGTAAGTGGGCAAGAATATAAAAGAAGTAAGTTTAGCAGATACAATCATAATTATGGATATCGTAATTATATATTTGAGGATATCATAATTATACATGGATATAATAATTATATTATGTGTGGGCCACTTTGATTATTGGGCCTTAGGTTTAGACCGTAACACTTCTCCTTTTTTTTTGGTAATTATGTAAGCCTCTGCTCTCCACAGTGAATAAATATAAGTTTTTTTTTTTTGGATAAAATAAATATCTTTTTCTAGCTTTTTTATTTGGTCCAAACTCTTTTTTCTGGCTAAATAAAAAAACACAAAGTTGCCCAAAATAATACGGCCCACTATGAGGCCTTAATTCACGAGCTCAATCCACGAACTACACAAAATCAGCCCAGTTCAACCAAAAATATCAGCCCAGAATATGTTTGTTATCACAAGTCATAACTACTTTATTCGACCTTTGTCCAAAAAAAACTCTACATTTTTTTGGTTGAAATTTACTATTACCCTGTCAAATGGGATTTATTATATATAGACAGACAATTTTCCTTTTTTTATTTTCAATTCAATTTTTTAATTATTATTTAATAAAAATTTATTTCAATTGAATTCAATTTTCTTATTATATGGACAGACAACTTTGGGTTATAAAACACTATTCACTCCAAATGAGTGTTAGCATTCACACACACATATAGCAAGGACTTAAAAAGGATTTTCCTATTCACACCACACCTTATTATTATCCACACCACCCTTTGTTATTTTATACCATTCCTAAAATACTTTCCCATTTTTATCCTCCATATATTCTCCTACTCGACTGAAGCAACCCCTCCATTTGTGAAACAAACCCGGAGTAACACCGCCGCAATTACGTTTCTCTATTAATTAACAAATGGTTCAAGCATGTTAATGTTTAAAGAAAAAGGAAACTTATATTAAAAGAAAAGACATGTGACAATCAAGAAAAGAGCAATATAAACATTTAACTCACCCTTAAAAAGAGTTGCATTTAAAAATAGTACGTAACATTAAAAGGAATAGTTTAACAAACTATACTGAAAATAATTAACATAGGGGCGGATAATTCGATTGCCGTCCCCAAATATTCATGTACAATCATTTCCCTTCAAGAAGGAAATTAGATTTTGTCACGGTTCATTATTAGGACTCGTAAACATTAACTTTTGTTTCTATCTAGCTAGTGGCCGATTAACTAATGTAGTATTTTATAATTAAAGGAAATTATATTGGGAGAACTTCCACGTGCTTAAAAATTACAATAAAAAAGGAATAGTTATCAACTACTAGTAGAATTCATGAAAGATGCCCCATATATCGTCTTCAGTAACTTATTGATGCTGGCTAAACTTTATGTAGTATTTATTTATTATTATTTATTTATTCTTAAATATTGAACGGTGTCACAACACCAATAGATAAAATTAAACTTTGACCTTTCCGGTGCATATATCTATTTTTTTTAAAGTTTTTTGCTTTCTTTTTATCATGAACCCTAAGGACTGAGAGATGACAGTATCATATTTACTTATAATAGAGTTAAATATTAAGTTATGGATAGGGCTGTTATGATTTGAATTCTGTTATGAATTTGAATTATGTTATCTGTTTTGTTAGATGAGTTTGGATATGTTGAGTTTGTTTAAGTAGCTGAATTTTTAGATAAGTTTAGTTAGTTTTATCCAGTTCATTGTAATATTATCTTTGGGCTTTCTTCACTTTATATATATTGAAGCATGTACATGAATAATTTCAATTCAATGAAATTAAAAACATTCTCATAAATTATTAGCTTAATTAACCAACGAGTGGTTTAAGTGATACATATTTGATTTCCCTTAAGTATTGTTGTGGCTGAAATTGTGGTCCCCACACGAGTAATGTTGTCCTTGTGGTTGAGATGAATGAATTGGAAAACCAAAATTTTGAGAATCAGAGCAGTTATATTGTGTCGGAAGTGGAAGGGAATCCAAAGGGTTAAATTTTATTTATGTAAATTTTGGTTAAATTTTATTGGCGGTCTCAAGAGCCACCACAATTTTACAAATTATTATAGAGAGTTTTGTAACTAATCTATAACAAATCCATAGTTAAATAATTATTTATGTAAATCATAATTAATAGCAAGTTAACCTATTTAAGCTATAGAAATTATTTATCTACTCAAACAAAGCCCATACATGCATTTGCAATGAAAAATAATACTTCTAGGAGGGTGAACAATGCCTTTTATTTTGATTATTTAATATTTAATTTGTAGACTAAAATATGGAACTGAAAATTAATAAAAATTATATTATATGAAAATTGAGGTGATATTGATGAGGAACGAAGCTTGTGAAACAAAAGAAGAATCTAGAACAGGGTGAGAAAAGATTTAGGAGAAAATGAGACAAATTAGGGTACAGTGAGATTTGAGAGAGATAAGTCCTCATCAATGATGTGGTGAGAAAGAGAGAGAAAACTTAGAGTGAGGAAGCAATAAGAAGGGAAGATTCTGGAAAACCCTATAGAGAGGAAGAGGGGGACGAGAAAATTTGAAACGGAAAGTAAGGGAATGAGCGAAGATGAATAGTTTGCATCTAGGAGAAATTAGAATGACGTAGAAAAATTAAGATTCAGAATTGAATATAGTATAGTAGGGGTCAACATAGGTCATGTCTCAAGTAACTCAACCACACAACTAGGTACTAAAATAGTCACCAAACACACTTAGGGGGATTTTGTTGAGAATTGAAATTGAAATTAAGAAAAATTGAAGTCAAGAAGAAATCAGATTCAGAAAGCGGGTTAATCTTCTTCCTTGTTCATAACTAAATTTATCATTGGTATCTAAAGAGAAAGTCTTATTACCATATAAATCCTAGTTCAATCTTGAATTAACCAATAAGCATTAATTAATTAATTAAACCATTACATTAAGCATGCGAAAGTTTTGAGTATTGAAACTTTTTCTTCATCGAAGTGTCTACAATTACATAACATATATATTGAAACTGAATTTGAATCATTTTCTTCTTGGAGGTGTCTGCCAGGGGGTCTTGAGGCAATCGGCGTTGGTGGGAGATGTAAGACCAAGCGAGGTCAAAGACGCTTATGGAGCAGCTGGTGAAGTGGCGGTGGAGGAGGGAGAGGGTGGCAGAGGTCCAACATAGTTGGTTGTTGTTGGTGGTGCTTATCACCATCAATGGAAGCCAAGAATCGAATATATGCAAAGCATGAATAATTATTGTACCCCGAAAACAGCAATGGTCGTGGCTAAGACCATCCCTTGGAGCTTATCATTGAAGATAAAGTCTAAAGAAAAAGGGGTAGTAATTATAGGGTGGACCCTTTGAGTTTGGGTCTACCATAGACCACTAACTTTTTTTACTATAAAAAGTAATTTTAATTTTATAATATATATTAATAAATATTTTAATATTAAATTTATACTATTTATGGTAAAGGTCTACCATGGACCCAAACTCGAAGGGTCCACCCTATAATTACCCAAGAAAAAGGTCCGAAAAGAGGAAAGTTGATTTATGTTTTGGATTTTCTCAGGAACGGTAAAAGAAAAAGAACGAAAAAGAAAAATAAAGGGTGCAGCAGGAGAAAGGTTCATGGTGTGGGTGCAAAGGCTCTGATACCATGTTAAAAAACATGGTTCATAGAGAAAATGAGTAAAGAATTAAAACAAAAGATATATTTTTAACTACGTTCCTAACCAATGTAACTAATTTTTAAAAGTGTTTTTTATAATAGTAGTATCAGATTTATATAGCCACCGTAACCAACTAATTTCTAACTACTTTCCTAACCAGTGTAACTAATTTTCAACTAATTTTTACATCTTCAACAATATCATAAGCAAAAGTAACACACATACAATCTTCAATATAAAAAATACAAGAATAATTTATATACATTACATCTCTAACAAGTAGTGCAATTAATTTAATAATAAATATAATATTAGGAAAATATTACTATGGAGAGTTCATTTTCCAGGCATAGCATTTTCTCCTTATTTACTTTTAGATTTCAATTATAAAAGTTTATCTATTTTAAAAACAAATTTTATGATATCATTTCAGTTTCTAATATATTTTTTTAGAACATTTTAACATTTTTTAATTGGAAAATTATTCTTAAACATCAATCCCTCGAGGTGTAGACACCAAAAGAAATATAGGAATAAAAGAGAGGAGAGTATTAAATATGTTGTGTCAAATGGTATCAATATTGTTAGAGCGTCTATATATCAATTTTTTAAAATTTTATCTCGAAAATTCCCTCACATGAGATATATTTTTATTAAAAAATTAGTTCACAGTCATGTATACAAAGGTATGTGAGAAGCAAGTCAATTCGACTAATTTGGTTTAGACTTTGAATTAGATTTACTATTAAAACGAATAAACCCTCAAATTCGTCCCTGAACTTGCCATCCTTTTCTTTGCCAGTTTCCAAACTTAATTAGTTTCATAAGTAGGGGTGGACAACAAACCAAATCCCGACCCGCAACCGAGTAAACTGTGAAAAAAAAAATATTGGTTGTAGGTGGGTCGATTTGGGTGTCAGGTTAAAAAAGGTGAAAAAAAAAAGTTTAAAGCGAGTATTTCGATCAGGCTCGAATGAAAAAAGTTGCTTTGTCGGTACTCAAACCAGCCGAAGCCTAAGCCTATGATATAATTAAATTTCATAAGTTGAGTCTGTTTTCTTTCACAACCCTAGCTGCAGAAACGTTTCTCTCCTAACTCTCATCTCACGCTCACTCATTTCCAAATTTGAAATTTGTCCCTTCCTACCTCATACCTCCTTCCTCCTAGTTCCTAGCTAGCTCCTACCTCCCTCTTCATACCTCCTAACTCCCACCTTCTACTCCTACCTCCTTCCTCTTTCCTCATTCGCCATCGAGGACAACACCGCATTAGGGGCGTCGCGCACAGGCCGCGTGTGAGGGTGGCCCCATGAATCATTAGGACGACCACGACAGATCAAAGACCGGACCTTGGCAACCATTCCGGCGAACTTAGGGGTTGTGACGAAAGTCATTGTGTGATTGTTAATTTTTTACTTCTCTAGTTGATGGTTCTATTTTTTCCATTTATTTTGCTTGGATTTCAAGATTTCTTAGTCTTGTTATAGGCTCTGGGAGGTGTTTTCAGGGGTCGTGATTATTGCTCTTTAGTGGCAACTAGAAGGTGGAGGATGAGGTCTAGTGGTGATTCAACACCAAACAAAGGGTTGTGGTTATGCGACTGTGATTGTTTAAGATATATAGGGTTCAATGGTTCGTTAGGGTTCAAAATTGAGACTGCAGTTTTCTTAGTGCAAATTGTATAATTTTTTTGGCTATTTTGGGTCACGGTGTATTTAGGCCCAAATGGTCATATGTATGTTGATTAGCTTGGGCTTCACCATAATAAAAGACCATCATTTACTTAATTTTTTGCTTTAAAAATAAAAAAAAAACTCAAAATCATAAATGGAGAAAAAAATAATAAAGTTGGGCCAATTTATGGCCCATAACCATATTAACCCACCTGTGCAGAGCTGAACCCGCAAAGCCCGAAATCTGACCTATCCGAGGCCCAAATCGATCAAGATTGGGCCAAGATTTTGTGCAGTCAGTTTTGGGCTCGAATCCAACCAACCCAACAGCTGCCCAACCCTATGCATAAGTAGTCGTTGTACTTTCAAATATTCATCATATTAGTCCTCCAACTTTCACATTATCTTGTCACATTAGTCCCTGACAAGGACCAGTTTGACAAATACTATGAAAGTTAGAGGACTATTTATACAATTAGTTTAGTTTAAGGACTAATGAGAAGAGAGATGATAAGTTTAGGGACTAAATTGAGGGTTTACTCTTATTAAAACCCTGGTCGGCCTATTCTTGAGAAGGAAAGAAAACTTTGATTTTCTCACTTTCATTTTTAATACTCTTTCTTTCACACTCATTTTTTTTTTTCTATCTCTCTTTTCATTTCCCTTGACATCAATTATCATATTTTTAATTTTATCTTCTCTTCGTTTCATATTTGTTTCCATCTCTTTCTTCAATAATCTTCCCACATTGAAATTTTGAGAGTGGAAATAACCATTTTTTTTTAAAAAAAATTAAAGCACATAAGCAAATGGGAACAAAATGCATGTACAGATCAAAGATAACTAAAAATATATATTAAATCATAATTATTTTATTACGAAATCATTACATTGACTCCTTCATGAATAAACAATTACACTTTTTCGATCATTACATAAATAGAATACAATCCATTACAAACACTACATAAAATTTTAAAAATAAATGAAGCTGACAAATTTTATTGAATAACATATTAGATAGACTGAAATTAAAATAGCCTGAGCGAGAACGGAAATTTAGTACTCATGAACAACAAGCGATCGAGCATATCACTATATTAAAACCTTCTTAGTGCAAGGGGATTTCAATTCTCGGAACCTCTTCTCCTCTGAAAGTATTTTTGCAAACCTATAATGATTAAAACCAATGTTAATTTTACGTACAATATATATGTGTGCACTATAACTAGTCTGGCATATATATATATATATATATATATATATATATATATATATATGATTTTTCTAACATGGTCAACTCATGACCTATTGATTATAATAAACAATATGTAGTTTTTAATTTTACCTTCTAAGAACATCTTCATTGGTCTCCCCATTTTGTATTGGCTCAAACAGACCAGATTCTAAATTGACCTTAGATATTGGTTTTTTCAACAACCTTTCACCAATTTGGCCTAATTTTTCCAAGTTCTCTTTTGTGGCAATATCAACTGAAGAGTCTGTACCGGTCAACGTATCATCCTGCATTTAATTGAATTTCACAAAAAGGAAATTTCTTATTTGCACAACTTTACACAAGAGGCTTTTCACATTAAATATGTTTATATTATAGGAATTGATCTGATTAAATATATGAAAGAATCAATGCTTTATATTTAGCTTCAATTATTTCTAAAGAAGTACAAGAGAAATATCAAAGCTTAATTACCTGTATACGGAGGTAATTATGTTGTGAAAAAAAGGCTTGAGTGACAGTAGCAAGATGGAAATCAACCATATCAGCACTGGATTGACTAAACACGTCAATTAAGGGAGTAGAACCACTGTGTGTTAACCAATCCAATAGACCCCATTTGGCTGCCATTTTTGCATTGAACTTCTGTTCATTTTTAGGTGTCCCAGTGCCCAATGAGATTATCAAGAAGCGACTATATTCCATGGGCTTGATGGAAAAGAAGTCCGGATTTTCATTAATGACCTGCTTGGTTACTTCATTTACTGCTACTAAAGTCTGCATGCACCATGAAGTTAACAAAAAAAAATAAAAATGAAAATAAGTAATGTTTATATAATAAATTGTTTATAAAAATAAAGTTTTTTAGTTAGAGAATATTAATTAATAGACATACAGGATTATTTGCACAAACGCCACCGTCAGTAAGGTTGAATTCCTCAATGTTTCCATCAGAGTCTTGATTCTTGAAGGTGTAAGCGGGAAGGTAAGTAGGTGCAGCAGAGGTACTGATGCATATGTCAGAGAGTCGAGCATTCAAACATGGAGATTTCTTTATCTTATAAGAAGAGAAAATCGTTGGTTGCAATGTCTTTATGTCAAATGTGGGAATCACAATATTGGTAAGCGTTTCATGAAGACGAATTTCCCCCAACTTCTCCCTCACAACTTGATGAAGGTATTTTCCATCGTATTTTGGTCCTATTAATGATCTCAACAACTTTCCTATCCCCAAAAAGTCCCTGCGTTAAATTTATACAAATTATAATATTTATGTGAATACACATAAATATTATAATTATTCAGAAATTATTTTATTTTACTGCATATGGGTTTACAGTTTAAATATATAGAGAGATAGTTATTGAGTATAGATATAGATATATATACCTGTGTTGTGGGAAAATCTTAGGGCTGTGTTCCAAGTAAAAAGGCTTGATATCCTTGGCTGCAAAAAGAGGACGTTGTTTGTCATCTGGGGCAGTTAACATGGCGGTTACAAGACCACCAGTGCTTGTTCCTGCAATCACATCAAAGTAATCTGCAAGCCTCGCTGACTCACCATCCAACTCCTGCATATGCATTTATATATCGTTGTTAATATATACTACGTACGTATACTTGAACCTGTAATTAATTAGACAAATATGTATGTATATATGAATGTATATATACCTGAAGTTGAGTTTCAAGGAAAGCGAGAATGGTTGCAGGAATAATGCCCCTAATACCACCCCCATCGATGCTGAGAATTGTGATTAAGTTTCCATAGGTGGGAGGTTGAATTTGCATAAAGGATGACTTTGTTCCCTCCATTGACACTGACTGAATATTTGGAAATTTGGAAATTAATGGAAGTTTGTGTGTATTTGATCAGCTTAATTAATTGATTCAAGGATCGAATGCCAAATAAAAGCTGAAATTAAGCTTATGAAGATATGGAAGCCCTAGAACTTGGGGTTAAAAAAGAAGAATGTTGAGGAAATTTAGATTCAAGTTTTTAGTTGGGTGTGTTAGAATGCTTTCCTGACGTCCTATTTATAGGGGTTTTTAAAACCATATATGAACTAAGAGGAAGCAGAATTATGTTCACTGTTCAGTAGTATAGTGGGTTGGTAAAAGCGTTGAATATATATTATATATGTCTCCAATATTCCAATCCCCGCGCGTTGAATATTCTAGGGTCCAAACATCGCCTTTTAATTTAGTGTTAAACAACATACATATGTATAGGGTAAAACAAATTGGACAAAAAATAGTTCCATAAACTTTTGCACATCTTTCCTAGCTATGAATAATTTCTATGAAAGTGATTCGCAGATGAGTGGATTGGTCAGTCCTGACTCCTCACCTAATTCTGTCAATTAATTCAATATTTCACGTACATAAAAAATTAACAGTTTGTACAATGATAAAAACGAGAGTTGGATGTATTATCTGATACAAGCTATCTGAATCATACTGTTATTCATTCAATTCTAATTTGTTTCTTTGGAAAAGCTTTTGATCATCATCTTTTTAATCATATAGAATGAAACTTTTTTTATTTTAAAATAATTTATTAACTTAGGGTGATTTTTGTTTGATAACAATTAATTTCTTGTGACGTCCTTAATCATATATATTTTTTGCGCATCAGTTGATAAATTGATAAGAAGTTATTCCAACTTAAATAGTAATTTCAAATTCAAGCCATGAATATGCGGTTGTGATTATTTATAAAATAAATGTTTTCTCAAATTTTTATTAGACATAAATACGCACCAAAACTAATTAAAATAATAAAAATATTTTTCACGTGACATAATCAACTTGACTGGCACATATTTATCTTTACCTTTATTTTATTTATTTATATTTTTAGTAAAGATAAAATAAGTATTTTAAAATATTTTATTTTAATTAACTTTTAATACTAACTCTAGTTTGTGGATATTTTTTGAGATTTTTAAATTTTAAAATAAAACTGGTATTGTTTTCCAATAAATTTTTATTTTTTTAATTATCACGTACTTACATTCCAGCAATATTTGATCAGAATGTAAACCTTTGAATAGATCAATAACTATTAATATTGAATTTTATGGTGCCTTTGAGAATAACCCATTTTTTAAATGTGATAGGTATTGGGAGGAGAGATAAAAAAAATAAAATGAATAGATATAAAGTAAAAAAAATATGATATAATTGATGTGATAAAAATTGAAAAAATGGATTAAAAAATAATAAAGTATAAAAGCAAGTGATATATATATATATATATAATCATCACTTATTATATTTTTTTTTGTGTAAATTAATGATATCTTTTAACTGATAATCAGAGATTAATCCATTTCAAGTCAGAGATCACCGTGATATTTTGCCTCAAAAATATTTTTATATACATATTTAAAGATTGAACCATTTTTTTTATGTAAACCCTATCCCCTATTATTAGGGGTAATCTTGCTCGGGGCTTAGCTACCTCCTCACCCCTCGTGAAAAATGTGTTTAAAAGATTTAACCATTGTTAACATATTTAAAAGATGTAATTAATTGTCTGCAAGATGGCTATATTGGTACTCGTTGTGCTAATACAAACTCGTTAATACAAAATGTGTTTTTACTATTAAATGACATTCTTTTTAAGCAACAAAACAATGACAATCCTTTTAAAGTCGGACCCGCTAACACAAAAGCCTCCGCTCATTTTCAACTATGTTTGTTCGATCCAAATGCTATTAATTTGGATGCTATTTTAAAAGCTAAAATTGGTAATTTGGAAAAAAATAACTTATATATATAAGCAAGTTAAAAATTGAAAAATTAACTAATAGTTGGAATTAGTTTTAAGTTGAAAGTTCATAAATTAACTAATTGAATTAGAAGTATTTAGTAAAATTTTTGGATTGAAGTGGCTAATAAATATAAAATAACATATTTATATAATATATTTTTAATTAATTTAAATAATTTTGTTTTATAGACTAACATAGCCTAAGGTTTTTTATTTTAATTATTTATTTTTACCATAGAGTACATCTAATTTGAAAAGGGTTTAGGAGAGCTTTTAAAAAATTAAAAGGATAGGAATACAACTTTATTAAAATATGAAGGATAAAAATAGAAAAAAAAAAGTTATAAGCTTAAACATAAGTAGCGTCTAGAAAAATAATAATGCTTTGAAGAGGTATGTCATAAACTAGAGTAAATTTGAGATTAGCTAATTAATCTTGCATATCAAGAAAATTGTTCCTAACCTAAATAGGTTGGTATAAAAGACTATAGCAAAATTTTAAAGTTTATATGGATAATTTTATCTACAAATAGCTATAGGATTTGTAGCTATAGGGAAGAAAATAAAATGAATAAAAAAGTATATAAAATAAATTTAACTTTTTTTATAAATTAAAATTAATATTTATAACTCAACTTTTTCAGAAACTTCCTTATCTAACTTCTTCATAAACACATACAAATTTATAAGGATTTTTTTATAAATTCAAATTCAAATATTTATCTCAATTAAAAAAGTTTAATAATTAAGCTAGAAGCTTTTCTAAATTGAGTTTTAGTTTGCTTTTAATAATTTCATACGGGTCCTTCTTATCACCGCGTTGGTCCATTTTTCGAAAATTTCACGAGAAATTAATGAGTTATATGTGTAATATAATATTTTTTATGTATTATTAATAATATAATATGGATTTAATTAATATACACGGTCAATGTAAAGAAATTTTACACAGACATCCAATGGTGTGCCGCCACATAATTTAATGAACGTGACACCTTATATGTTATTAAATTCAATAAATAATGTAGCAGCAAATTATTTGATGTCCGTGTAAAGTTTCTTTACACTGACAGTGTATATATATATATATTAAACTCATATATTATTTTAGTTTTTATATATACACGTATTATGAATGCATAAATTCCATGTAATTGATTTCATTAGGGTACGTTTGTGAGTTGAAAAATGAAGGAAAATGGAAGGAAGAGAAAGTTGGTTTTAAGGAAGTCCCTTGTGTTTGTGAGTACATCTCTCTCATTTGATAATTTACAATGTCTTTCCCCTCCTTCCTCCCCTTTCCATTTCCCCCTAAAGTAAACCTTCCATTTCACTTCTCTTCAAACTCACAAACACACCCTAAGTGGAAAAATATTTTGTTGTTTTATAAATGTATATATATTAAAAAAATTAACTATAACTTTTAATCAAATGTAATTTGTTTTACCCTTTATTATAAATAAGAACTATATTAAAAATTTCAATAAACCTAAAAGTATATAAAAAAATTCATTTTCACTATATAATGGTGGCAATAAAGTTTGAATTTATTACTCATGTATAGTATGTGTCTTTTAATATATATATATATATATATATTGAAATAATCTCTAATTTAAAATCATTATATATAATATTTATATATTAAATTTAAATTATTTATTTTAAATCTAACATATATTTTACATTTTAATATTATTATTAAAAATATATGAAATTTAAAATATGTATTTAAATTATTAATTACTAGCGGAAAGATAGGCTTTACGATCCCTCTTTCTATTTTCCCATTTTTCTATTCTGAAGTCTCTTTTTCATTTTTCTACATTTTTTAGTCAGTTATTATTTTTATTGGGTGGTTATTGGTCAGTGGGAACCATAAATCAGTAAATCATAATATAAAATAGGGGTATAATGGGAATGGAAATGTGGAAACCAAAACTCTCCTACTCTCTTTATATATAGTATAGATATAAAAGCGGATATATATATCCATTCATTACATACAAGATAATATAGGGGAAAATTTGGGTGTTGTCCCAAATATTTATGGGAAATAATACTTTGGCACGTAAATTTTGTTGTGTGGGAGATGTGGGGAAAAGAGAGATAAAAAATGAAAAAAAAAATGAAAAATGTAATAATTGATGTGATAATAAAAGAAGAGATAAATAAAAAATGAGATGTGAATAAAGATACAAGATATATAAGTGAAAAAAAATCAAAATTAAATATTTATATGGCTTAAATATGTTTTTAATCCGTCGAAAATTAGCGAATTTTGTGTTTAGCCCCTATAAAACTTTTCACTTAAGTTTAGTCCCTCATTAATTTTTCGTTTCCAAGTTTAATCATTGCCGCTAATTGGTGTCGTTACATGATGATATGACATTGTTATACTATGCTGACGTGTGTCTATTTATGTTGACGTGGCTGCCATGTTGGATTTATTGAAATTATTTTGTCTCAAATTTTTTTAATTATTAATTCTAATATTAATTATTTTAATATTTAAAACAAAAAACAACAAATCCCTGTTATTTTTTAGTACCGTATATATCATGAAGGAAGAATATTTCAGTGAGGAATTGGAGAGCTGTGATGATATATACGGCACTAAAAAATAAGAGGGACTTGTTGTACTTTGTTTTAAATATTAAAATAATTTCAACAAAATCCAACGTGGTAGCCACGTCAACATAAATAGACACACGTCAGAGTACTTTAACAGTGTCAGGTCATCACGTAACAACATGAATTAAAGACAAGGATTAAACTTGAAAATGAAAAATTAATGAGGGACTAAACTTAGGTGAAAAATTTTATAGGGACTAAACACAAAATTCACTAATTTTCAAGGAACTAAAAAAATATTTAAACCTATTTATATATAACCATTTTTCTTCAAAAATGAAAAGTTTGTCACGCTTAATTATTAGGGATATATAGTCAACATTTTCTTTTATATCTAGTAGTGGCACATTAACTAATGCTCGACCTATTTGAATTAGGGTATTAATTGCGTTTATAATATTATAAATACTATATTCTCTAATATGAGAAGTGTTAACTAATGCTTTTTTTTTTTAATCAAAGGTATCCCCACCTAATAGCTAGACACTAATCCCTTTGAGTCGTAAAGATCATCGAAGTGAGTTTTGTCTCTCCCAACAAATTCTTTTTTATACACACCGACAGGAATCGAACCATTGTCAAGATGCTTAAGGGAGCTACATATCTGTCAACTGTGTCAGACTTTGTTGGTATGTTAACGAATGCTCAATTTGAGTAAGGAACTAAAATTAGAATGTTATATTAAATTGTGTGTTATTATTACAAATGCAATAAATATCATAATTTCCAATAAAAATCTTTTACATATTTTATCAACTAGTGTCCTAAACAAAACTATATAAATCTGAGGATTGAGACAAAAACAGAACTATATAAATATTTCGTTTTTTTTATTTATTAACTACTCCCTGACACTTGAACATCTATTTTCTATATTACAAATTTGAGGCCTTACATTGGAGATTGAGACATTAACTCTCCTCTCAATGATTTTTAACATTATCTCTTTTCTTTTTTTTTTTTCATAATGAATTTCACACACTACTTATACTTGTGAGAGCAAATTTTCCCTTTCAATCCTTAATACTAGTATTCTTTCTTTTCCTATTTTAAATTTTTAAATGCTAATAAATATTAATTTTAAAATTTATTAAAATTTAAAATATTTTCCTATAATTTTCTATTCTAATCCTAATTATTTTTAATATAAATCCTTATTCATATCGTTATGATTTTAATTTTAATTTATTTAATTATAAATTATTATCAAATAATAATGTAAATTAAATTTCAATAATAAAATATAATCTATTATTATAATATAAATTTAAATAATTATTCTAATTATTATTTTTATTTTAAAGATATTAACTTACTTATTATAAATTTAATTGTAATTATGTGAAAATACATCTTTATCTACATATTATACTTATATTCTTACCATAATAGTTTCCGTTGAAATTGAAGGAAAAGATATCATGAGAACTTCCACGTGCTTAATTTACAATAAAAGAAATAGGAGTGTTTTTAGTAAGGCATTTTAATTAGATGAAAGATGAAATTAATAGTTAAAACAATTTTTTAGATAGTTACAAATTTTTCTTGAGAAGTTTCTTGAGGGTGATTTTGTTAAAAAACTCAATTTCTCAGTTACTAGCTGAAAATTTATTACAAGTTTCTCCCTAAACAACCCATACTTATTATTATTATTTAATAATTAATGATGTTCTTATATATTATTTTATCATTTTTAGCTAATTTTATTAAATACTTTCAATTAAATAAATTTATTTTTAAATTTTTAACTAACTTATTTTTGCTAATTACTCTAAATTCCAACTTGCAGAATTCATGAATGATGCCCCATGCCCATATTCGGTAACTTAATGATGGCGGCTAAACTTTATATATATTTTAAATATTGAAGGGTGTCACCAACTGATAAAGTTGAACTTTGACCGTTTTCGATCCCGTGCACTCATCTCTTTATTTAATTTCTTTTTATTGTTTTTGTTGCTTTCTTCTTATCAAGGATTCATAAAATCCAAAAATAAAATTATCATTGTACACCTATATTTAAAGATATAGAAATAGAGGAAAAAGAAAGATAGAAATACAAAATAATAATGTGATAAGATAATGATGTGATGTGTAAGGATAACTGGAGAAGAGAGGATAAAAAAATTGAAATATAAAATGGAAACTATAAAAAAAGATGAGTGTATAAATAAATAAAAGAATGAAACAGTGCCAACCGGGTCACAATTAAACAGGGACAGTGAGGGCTGACTGCTAGAGACGTGAAGTATCATATTTTCTTGATTGGAGATGTATTATATTTTAGGGAAAAAGTAAGTGATGCTAGGCGTGATCTTCCGTATGCTGCATGGAACATAATTTTACTTTTTTATAAATAAACATGTTTGGCAAGTTTTTCATTTACAATAGTGAATGTTGGAGGAATCCAAATATTGGGCTGGCAATGCAATTCAATTATTTTTTTAAAGCAAAATTATCATTAAAAAGAGCACTAGGGTGCTCTAATTCAAAATACATTATGGAAAGAAAAAGCAAGCAACCAATCTGTTAAAAAAAACACCACACACCAACCCAATTAGTACAATAACTAAAGGAAAAAAAGCCAAGCCCAGAACATATATAACGCAACAATTTGGGATGAAAATGGGTAGGGTGTGGATAGGATATTATAGTACTCATCTTTATATCTGCATTTTAAAAAAAATACTCGTACCCGAATTCATACCCACGTGTACAGTGATTTTAATACTCGTACCCTTATTCGTGGATACTTAAGGGGATCTGTTTGGTTTGCATTTCCATTTCCTATTTTCATTTACTGTTTTCTATTTTCTAAAATTTTACAAAGGAAAAACTGGAAATGCTCGAAACAGAAAAATTCTGTTTCCAGCATTTTCAGTTTTTCCTTTGTAAAATTTCAGAAAACAGGAAACAAAATGAAAACAGAAAATGAAAATAGGAAATGGAAACATAAACCAAACAGGCTCTAAGTGTTCGTACTCATACTCATTACCTACACTTTTGTTAACTATAAAAATAAAAATTATTAATTAAAAAATGATAATTAATTAAAAAAACACTCTAGCACAAATGAAAAATAATATATAGATCATCGAATTAGTTTAACTAAAAAATAACTCTAGTAATGTGAAAGTGGATGAGAGATGAGAATAGGTGAGGGAAAATTGAAATTGGTTCATGCAAGTTTTGCTATTTTAGTATCTAAGAATACAAAAATATAACATTTAAATTAATTAAATTAGTAATATATATATATATTAATGTTTTTGGTGACTGTAATATATATTAACATTAATTATTTTTTTGGAAAAAATATTAATTAATAATATATATATATAAATTAATCATATGAATATAAATTACATTATATATATATATATCATATAAGTGCGAGTATGGGTAGGGTAGGGTACCATAATACCCATATCCGCACTCGTACCTATTAAAAAATGCGGGTAACTTGGATCTGACTCATTTAGTGGGTAATTACCATACCCATTACGAATAATAATTTTTATGGATACCATATCTAAGTCCAATTACTATCCCTACCAACAATCAATTACATCATAACAAACCCCTTGACAAATAAGATATTAACACCACTGCAGCATAAAAGAATGATGATTGTCGCAAAGTTAGTTAACCAATTACACCAATTAATGCAATTCAATTATTATAAGTGTATTTGGTAAAATTAATTGAAAAGTTAGTTAAAAGTTGGATGAAAATTAAAAAATTAATTTATTTTATTGAAAATATATGATAAATTAAACTAGCTGAAAATGATGAAATGACGTATAAAGACATCCTTAATTATTAAATAATGACAAGTGATGATTGTTAAGAGATAAAATTATAATAAATTTTCAGCTAATAGTTGAATAAAAGAGTTTTTTCTACCTCAAGTAGCTTCTTAGAAAAGGTTAATTAATAATTACCTAAAAAGCTATCTTATCAAACACGATAAAATGATTTAAAATTTCAACTTTTATGTGACACTCATATCAATGACATGTTTATTCCTAAAGGCAACGTTGGAAGAGCAAAGGGTGCCCCTCTATCAGCTTTGACTTCAATAGGGCAATTTTATTTTTAAATTATTGAAATGGTGTAAGAAATTTTTTTTTACCAGAATGAGGTGAGCGTATATCAAAAGTGAAATTTACATAAGAAAGTGAGACATCTAATGTGAAATTTATTATTTTAATAATTAATGTATAAAAGTCTCATATCGAAAGTATTACTTCTATTTTTTAATGTAAAATTCGATAGTCATATAAAAGGTGTGCAAATTTATTGTATTGTTTTAATTTAAATAACAAAAAAGTCTCATGATATGACTTCTATGGTGTATTGTTTTCTTATATAATTTTATTATAAAAGTCGTATGAAAAATAAACGACATAAATGATGTTATTGAACTGGTGAAGGTACTGGTTCACGGTTCAATGGTTTAACTGTGGTCGAACCGGTTTTAATTAAATATATTTTTTAATATTATATAACATTTTAATTAATAAAATAACATAAAATTATAAGAAATTAAGATATATAAAATTGTAAATCAATATAAATAATCTTATTGTAAAGGTTTATAAGACAAAAAATTAATAATAATTAGTAAAATAAGAGATATCTATATGTAATTCTTAAATATAAGTCTTTATTTATTTTAAAAATATTTTAGATTAAATAAAAAAATAAAAAATTGATTTTTTTTAAAAGGACCGGTTCAACCGATTTTTTATCGGTTTTCATTGATTCGAACGGTTCTTGACCGGTTCTCACCAATTTTGAGATCCTCTGATTTTTTGGGTTGAACGGACCGGTCACCAGGCCGGTTCCTGGTCGAACCAGCCGGTCCAGTTCAGTTTTCATATCATTGATTATTAATGAATATACCAATGATCATGATGATAGTGGTAATATATGTCAACTATAATCAACGTCGAAGAAGACCGGGTGGTCTTGTCACAACAAGAGATTGCTAAGAAAAAGTGATTGAACAACCTCAAAGGGTTCTATTAGCAAGAAAAAAATGATCACCTAATTGTGGAACATCATCCCATTAAAAAGACATGTAACATATTATTCAAATATGTATTTCATATGTTATTATATTATGTATTTCATTTATCTTAAAATTAAAAAAAAGGCAACCAGTAGATAATTTCTTATATAGTTGTAGATCATTTTGATTTTTTTTTTTAAATAAGCAAGTCGATCGTTTAGTTTGCAATATGACTTTGTAATAATTAAAATTATAAAAAAACAATACTTCATAAAATTCGTATATTGATATGAAACTCTGTTTTTTTTTCTTTAACAAATAGAATAAATTCACACACTTTTTACACGACATATAGATTTTATATTAAAACAAATTAGAAGTCTCACTTTTAATGTGAGACTTATATACGTTAATTATTAAAATAAAAAGTCTCACATTAGTTGCTTAACTTTCTTATGAAAGTTTGACTTTTAATATACGACTTAATTGGCAACGTCTAGGGTGACACACCGGGTGGGTGACATACCGGTGTGTCACCCATCTTTAGCCGTTAAATCAAGTGTTTTTGTAATTAAGGGTGGAGATAAGGAACTAGTGACCGGTTGGGCCAATTTCCTTTAAATTTCTAATAGGTCCCTCCGTATTTTGTTAGTTTGAGAGAGGAATTTTGTGTAATTTGCAAAGTGGGTCTCTCTGGGTGGTAGCCATAACGGGCCGTTACGTTACTGCTGCTCGTATACAGTTGCTGTATGGACATGGGCGTTGAAGGTTAAAGTTTGCAAGGTTGTGTGAAATGGCTAGGCAGAAGAAGAATTTGCAAACTGTAGATGTATTGCAATCATCATTTATATCATCTATGCAAGTGGGAAATTGAAGGACCCAATCTGTGAGCATAGACCCATGAATATGGAAAATGATTCATAAATTCGTAACACAGTCCGTGATTTGCAGCTAGAATGAACTCAAGAATAATAGAAAAGTTATTCATAGTGCCGAAAAACAGAAGGCGAAGAGAATAACAAACATAACTAAATTCTAGCTTGCAAGGAGGTCCGAGTGAGTTGATTTGTTAAAACAGAGACTTCTTTCATGGGCTGGCAGCTTTGTGAGTGTGTGAATGAGTGATGAATTTGAAGTTACAATAATATTAGAGGGGCTGAGTTTACATGATTAAGTTGTGGGTGCACAATGTTAGTAGAATGACATTGAGAATGAAGGACATGAGAAATAGAGTTAAAATAAATATGTTTTTGGTCCTCTGTTTCTCAAGATTTTCCGGTAAGATTAAAAATATACTAGTACAGCAAGACATTATTGACAGTTTGGACTAATTATTTTTAAATTAATTTTAATTTTAATAAAAAGGAGACCTTTGTGACATTTTTAATGTGAGATCATCAGACATCAGTACTAAAAATTACTCTGCACTTTAACTAGTCACAATCAAGTCTAATGGATCCACTTAAGAGAATAAATTTCTCTAAACATCTTTTATTTTTACTCAACAGAATTCAGAAACATCTTTTTATCCTTATGACTATTCAAACCGAGTGATCATGTGAAGAGACAGAGACAGAAATTCAGGGTGACAAGTGAAAAAAAAATATTAACTACCCAACAGGGAAGCTAGAGTGAGCACAAGGAACCAACAAAGAAGCAACAATGACCATATGGGAAATATTACTAACCGCAACGGTGAACACAGGGAAGCAAGGACCACCACCGATAATATGCCCCTGCGTAGCCTTGTGACCAACTCGTAAGTAAAGCTAACTCAGTCTTCGGAACTAAACTGTCCAATAATCTGTATCTTGCAGCCACCGTGACCTGTTCGCAATGGGCATGCTTGTGAACTCTGCTCAGTCTGTGACAATCCTTATTCGGTAGATGAATGAAATAAATGAGCTTTAATTTTCATCAGAAACGGAAACGAAAATACATTAATTTCAACGAGCCCTTCTCTGCAAAGTAATATAAGTTCTTTTTTTAATGCCAACCGGTCAAAAACCTAATATAACCGGATCAAGAAATGACATACCGGTGTGTCACCCATGTAGGTGATACACCCTAGAAGCACCCGACTTAATTATCCCATTCTAGTAATTTTTTTTTGGTTAAATATGTTTTTAGTCCCTGAAATTTGACCCGAAGTTGGTTTTAATCTCTAAACTTTAAAACTGTTGGTTTGGGCTTCTCATGTTCTGAAATCATGTAACTTTAGTCCCTCCTCTCAATATCGTTAACTTTGACGCTGACATGACAAACGAATTTATGTGTCAGTTTGTCCTGTCACTTTCAATAACCATGATGTGACAATTGAATTACAACTAAGCTCATCCAATCAGTTTTGTGATCTTGTTCATGAAAAATGTGAAGTTAAATTTAATAAAACCTTAAATATAATCTGATTGGATGAGCTGAGGTGTAATTCAATTGCCACAATATGGTCATTGTAACGTGCTCGACACACGAGAATTCATTTGTCACGTCAGCGTCAAAGTTAACGGTGTTTAGGGGAGGGACTAAAGTCACGTTATTTCAGAACATGAGGGACTAAAGTTACGTGACTTCAGAACATAAGAGACTCAGACCAACAATTTTAAAATTTATGGACCAAAACCAAATTCGAGTCAAATTTCAGGGATTGAAAACATATTTAACCCTTTTTTTTTCTTACACCATTTCAATAATTTGAAAATAAAATTACCTCATTGAAGTAAAAAAATTAAAAAACCCTCTAACTTCCCATGGAAGAATATCGCTTTGAGAACAAGGTTATTAAGAATATGGAGCCGTGGTTAAAATGGCATCAACAACTCATTTTACTTAAACCCAACTAGGGGTGGGAACAGGCTAGACCGCTCGTCAGGGGCCTACTACCCGACCTATATTAGGCCTAGGCCAGGCCAGACCAATTTATTAAATAGAGCAGGCCAAGGATTTTTCAAAAGCCTACAGGTCAGGGCCATCGAAAAAACCTTTTGAGCCTATCAGGCCGATCTATTTAACTAAATATAAATAAAATACTAATATTTTTTATATTATTATTATTATTATTATAAAGATTTGTTATTACTTTTCCTTATAATTATATACTTATTAGCTTGTATAAACATTTAAGTATGTTAAAAACTTGAACCTATAAGTCTATTCATATATATGCTTATGATATATTCAAGTACCTTACTATAAAATAAGTTTTTAAACAGGCTTTCAGACCTTATCAGGTTTTAAATAGGTCAGACTCAGACCATAAAATAAAGCCTATGTCAGGTAACAGGCCAGGCTCAGGCCATGGATTTAAGGTGCAAGCCAGACTTAGACCTTGGAAAGCCTAGCTCGGCTCGGCCTATTCCCATCCCTAAACCCGACCCAATATTTATTCAGTTTTAAAGGAGTTATAAGAAGATATATTTTTAAATTATTATAATTTCATTTAAAATTTATCTTTCATACTTTTTAAATTAAAATGATATTTTTAAATGATCCTAATAAGTTTCATTTAATACTGTTTACATATAATAATAAAATTAATTTACTTAATTTTTATTGAGACATTATTCATGTTTATCAATATATTATTACTAAATAATTAATATTTATGATAATCAATATTTTATTGAGACATAATTCCTCCCCCTCCAGTCTCCCGGGAGTGAGGGACGTTGAAGCTCAACATGGATGCGTCTTTCCTTCTTGATTCACAGAAAACGGGCTTGTGTTGCATCACCCGTTCGTCATTTGGTTATTGGATTTGTGAGGAGCTTTCTGCTATGTATCTTGGCTTGCAGGGTCCCTCGATCCGGATCATTTGCGTCTCTTCTCCCGCCTCTGAGAAGCTATTGATATATATGGAGTGGAATGTACTTAGTGTGGCTTCAGTTTACTGGAAATCACGTTTTAAACATATAATCGAACACTTATAAATATTACGTTTAAAATGTAATTTTAGAATAAACCAAATATATTATCAATGTTATGCAGGACCAGTATAGCTGCCCCAACCTCCTCTGTACTGCTTGCGGGACTCCCTCTGGCGATACTCGTTGTTTACTCTTAGGCCAGTTTAATTAAGCTTTATCTGTGTTTTGGTTTTTCCATTTTCTTTTCAAAAATCAACTTATCAATTAATTATTTTTTATAATTTAAAATAAAATAAGAAAGTAACTATGGATAGCATTAGATAAAGAAAACTTTAAATTTTAAGACTATACTAGCAAATTAATCCTTGAGAGATTCCTGATCGTGCAGTTTAGTCTCTGAGAGAGTCAAAATTTCAAAATGGTCCCTGAGAGATTGCTCTGTCAAGCAAAATGGTCAAAAGGTCATTTTTCAAGGACTAATTTGCATGATTTTTTAATGTCTCAGGGACTAATTTGCTTGTTTTTGCTTGAATTTCAGGGACCATTTTGCACGACAGAGATTATTTTGGAATTTTGACTCTCTCAGAGACTAAACTACACAATTAGGAATCTCTCAAGAACTAATTTACTAGTATATATAGTCAAATTTTAATAATTATGGGAAACTTTTGAAAAATTTTAATATAATAAATTTAAAAAGTCACTTGGATTAAGATGAAAACTCCTAATATATAGAAGATAAGAGATGGAACATGAAGTTTAATTATGATAAATGAAACGGAAAATACCAACAATTAAATTAATACAGTAGTTACTAATTAGGAGAGAGTTGTGAGATGAGGATCTAATTTTTCATAGAAAAATGTTTACTCATAATATTATTTTTTAATGATCTTTTTTAAAAAATATTAATACATAAAACCATTTTTTAGAGTCTAAAATAGCTAAAGATAATTTTAGGGTCTAAAGAATATGTTTTATTGGCCTTATAGTACGACCGACTGAAACACGGCGTGAAAACAGAGCATGCTATTGAAGATACATACAACATATGCCTAACAAAAATAGATTATGAAACGATGCCTAATAAAATAAAGAATGCCATTAATTGTCAAAATGTATGGGCAACAAATATGTAGCAATGTCTTAGCCTTTCAGTGCACACCTACTAACTTTACCTCCTATAAATAAGATACCCAATTAATGTGTTGAGGCATCAAATTCAATTGAGAGTTTTAATACAAAGTGAAAGTTTTCTCTCTTTTCTTTAGGCTTCTGAGCCATTTTGGTAATCAGAGCAAGATTACAAATTTTGGTGTTAAGTTTAAGTGAGAAAGAGTATCCGGAATTGGTGAGCATTTAGAGTTTTTAAGAGATGTTCACGACTGCGACACTTAAAAGTTCAGTTTCCGGTCATTTTCTAGAGAAACCAACATCGCCATCGTGTTCAAAAGGTCAAAAAACCTTGGATTAGTGATTTTTGCCTTCGCCAAAAACCACCATACCGTCACCGGAAAACCACCGTGCCATCACCGGAAAACCATTTTCCGATCGCCGCAAAATCAGAGGTTGAAGACGTCCACGTTAACCTCCCACGTTAGCACTGAGGTGTCAATTCTGACACGTCAGCCCTATCACATCTTGCCACTTGTCACACTTGCCACGTCATCCAAACTCTTGGTAATTTCAATTCTACCCCATATTTCCAATAATTTCCGTTTCAACTCATAAGTTTATGAAATTGCAGTTTGGCTCCTACACTTTCTATAATTTCAATTTTACCCCATAATTTTCTGAAAATTACAAAATTGCTCCAAAACTTTTCAAAATTACCTTTTAGCCCCTGAATTTTTTTGAAAATTTCCATTCTGCCCCAAAATTTTTCAAATTTTTATTTTGCCCTTAAACCTCACATACATACCTAGCGTACTTTTAACCTACAAAATGTCACCAAGACAAATCTTACCATGAAATTGAGATGTCAACTTCAAGCTACTGTTGAAATTCAACAAGCCCAAATTGAAGAACAAAGAAGGCGTTTAGAAGGAGAATCAGATGAAAGTGATTCCCCATACACTGACAACCATCACTCTCGAAAACAACAATTTTGGAGTAGTGATATTAAGGTGGAGATTCCAGATTTTGAAGGCAGGCTCCAACCTGATGAGTTTTTTTTATTGGCTTCAAACTGTTGAACAAGTGTTCGAGTTTAAAGACGTACTTGAGGATCAAAAAGTCAAGATTGTTGCAATCAAGCTGAAAAAGCATGCTTTCATATGGTGGGAAAATTTTAAGAAGAAGCGATGACGTGAAGGGAAGAGTAAAATCATGACATGGGAGAAAATGTGTCACGAGCTTACACATAAGTTCTTACCTGAGCATTATTATCAAGATAATTTTATTCAATTGCAGAACTTACGGCAAAAGACCCAGTCCGTAGAAGAGTATACCAGAGAATTTGAAAAGCTCATGATGAAGTGCGACATCCAAGAAAAGGAAGAGCAAACAATAGTTCGTTACCTTGGAGGATTGAACACATACATTGCCCACCAAGTCCAACTTCAACAATATAATATTGGACTTTAGATGATGTTATTAGTCTCGCCATCCGAATTGAAAAATAATTAACAGAGAAATCCTCACACCAACCTTCCTCCTCCTGGAACCCTACAAACACTTGTAAGCAACAAACCCAATAACCTATCTCATCCAACAAAACCCCTCCTAAGCCCACCAAAGAAACCAACCAAAAAGCAACCAAGTGTTTCAAATGTCAAGGATTTGGCAATATAGCTTCAGATTGTCCAAATTACAAAATTGTCACTGTTATTGAAGGAGTAGTCCATGAAGCATCTGAAGAAGATGAAGAGTCGGTGTTTGATTAAAAAGATCCAATATATGATGAAGAATTCACCACTTCTGATCATGGTGAAGAACCTTGGCTGAGGCACAATATCTTCCACACCCGTTGCACTACTCAAGGAAAAGTCTATGATGTTATCATAGATAGTGGAAGTTGTGAGAATGTGGTATCAAACTACATGGTGGAGAAGTTGAAACTACCAACACAAAGTTATCCACACCCTTATAAATTACAGTGGCTCAATAAGGGGAGTGAGATAAAAGTTTCTAAACGTTGCCCTATGTCTTTTTCAATAGGAAAGAAATATCAAGATGAAGTATGGTGTGATGTTATTCCTATAGATGCATATCATCTTCTTCTTGGGAGACCCTGGCAATATGATCGCTGTGCCTTGTATGATGGTCATGCAAATACTTACTCCTTTGTAAAAGATGGAATAAAGATCAGGTTAGCACCTTTTCCGCCCAGTGAATTCAACCAAGGCAAAAAGGAAACAAAGCCATTGGTGTCTATAATTAGTCACCAAGGAAAAATTCAAGGTGAGGAAAGAGGAAGCACAAGGCATGAGCCTCATACTACTACTTGAATCAACTGAGGGTACTATCCTTCCACCAGAGATTGAACAGTTGCTCGCTATATATCCAAACATGATACCAAAAGAGATTCTGCATGGACTTACTCCAGTGCTAGACATCCAACATGCCCATCGACTTCATTCCCAAAGATGTAATTCCTAACAAACCAATTTATAGGATGAGTCAATAGGAGCATGCTGAGATCCAACGTAAAGTTGAAGAGCCGTTGAAGAAAGGGTTGATCCAAGAAAGTATTAGCCTTTGTGTCGTTCCTTCTATTTTAGGGCCGAAGAAGGATGGAAGTTGGTGAATGTGCGTTGATAGTCGAGCTGTTAACAAGATTACCATCAAGTATCAATTTCTGATCCCAAGACTCGATGATCTACTTGATCAGTTAAATGAAGCTACAATTTTTTCCAAGATAGATCTTCACGGCGGATATCATCATATCAGAATTAGGCCAAGGGATGAATGGAAGATCGCTTTCAAAACCAAAGATGGCCTATATGAGTGGACTGTAATGCCATTCGGGTTATCAAATGCCCCTAGCACATTCATGCAATTGATGAATCAAGTACTTCGACCCTTCATTGGTAAAATTTTTTTTGTTTACTTTGACGACATCTTAATATACAACAAAGGCAAAAAGGAACACTTAGAGAACCACCAACAAGTGCTACGGACTCTTCGTGAACAAAAACTCTATTCCAACCTGAAGAAATGCTCTTTATTGACCAATGAATTATTGACCAATGAAGTTATTTTTCTTGGGCACATCATTACTGTTGAGGGCATTCGAGTTGACCCAAGCAAAATTGAAGCTATTAACAGCTGACCCATTCCAAGATCTATCAATGATGTGAGGAGTTTCCATGGATTAACTTCCTTTTACAGAAGGTTCGTCAAGAACTTTAGCTCTATTGCTGCCCCACTCACAAATTGCATGAAAGGAGACAAGTTCCAATGGACAGAGCAAGCTCAGAAAGGTTTTGAGGAGCTGAAGAAACGTTTGACCGAAACACCTGTGCTAGCTCTTCCAAACTTTGACCAAGTGTCCAAAGTCAGTTGTGATGCTTCCAACACTGGGATTGGTGTTATTCTAAGTCAAGAGGGACAAGGAGTTCTTGTGAAGTCTATTAATCAGTTTGAGCATTCAAACTTGACTCAAAGACTTAATATCCTTTAGTTTTAATGATTAACAAATAAGATTATATAAACAGATTCTACTGAGAAAGGTATTAGTTTGTTGATTGTGTTTCAGGATGAAATAGTAATCAGAATCAGAAGATTAGGATCAGAAGAACAAATGCAGGATCAATTATAAAGAAGTTGTCTGAAGAATGCAACTCGTCTGAAGATGTGAAGACCATATGAAGACAAGATAAAGCAGTCTGAAGAAAAGAAGCTGTCTGAAGTAAGGAAGCCTTCTGAAGCAAAGAAGCTTTATGAAGAAACGAAGCTGTCTGAAGAAGCAGAACTCGTCTGAAGAGTTGGAGCTGTCTGAAGTAGTTCAACCCGTCTGAAGTATCAGTGCTGTCTGAAGTCTCACTTATGACGTGGCACCCTCTGCTGAAGTTTGTGAAGACTTTTCTGAACCTCTGCTGCACGTACCTTTTCAAACACGTTTATGGCAAGGAACACAGAGACCTTTCCTGGTGATTTTGAATTTCATACACCACTGAGGAAATCTCTGCAACGCAGAAATTGCAGCAACAACGATGGCAGCCTTATAGCAGCACCAACGTTGTACTCTGGCAGAATTGTGAAGACACCCAGAAGCGTGTCTCATGATGAATTGAATAGCATTCAATGCTTTCTCTAAAGGGTGGTATCACAACGGAAATATCATCATCACCAATCCAAAAGAAAGCACAAGAAAAGCTCAGGAGACTAAGCAGAAGCAACAAAGAGAAATGTTTGAATAACATATTTTATTTCAAACATATTTTATCATCTACAAGAAACAACCATTGAAAAAGACACCTCACTCAAAGAAGAAAGGAGAAATGGTGTCAGGAAGCAAACAGAAAATGAGCATATACAAAATAAGCAAGAGGACAAATCCAACGGATACCTCCTCATATACACTCCTAAGAAAAGCAGAGAAAATTAGAAGTCAGTTGAAGAAAAGTAAAAGGATATCAAGAGAGAGAACATGCAAAATAATATCAAGAAAATCTCTCTAAAAGAGCTCATCTACAGAAGTGTCAGAACAGGACTGTCTGAACACATATCTGCTAAAGAAGAAGCAACCGTTTGAGACACTATTAAGTAACGGCTATATGAGCCACATCATCAACATCTCAACGGTATTATGAATCATCTTCAAACGGCTATATTCCAACAGAACAATGTTATAAATAGCCTCAAGAAAGAATTTGAAGATGTTGAACTCATTCACTTGGTTCAATCAGTTGATCAAGATGCATTAGAAAAATCCTATCGGTGTTGACCACACTTACTTGAATCAACTATGCTAGTCAAAATAGCAGTTGTTCAGTTGAACAACCTACCAGGCTGTGCTTAATCTCATATGAACCAAGAATGGTTTGAAGCTGTAAGTATGCCTTGGTTTTTCCAATGATACGGGTGAGAATGTAACCCATGGAAACCAATAGCTGGAGAACAAGGCTGGAGCTTAAAGTCAGTATCTACCTAGCCAATTCTCAGAGGATGTTATTCCTCATATCAGAGACAGGAATTGTACTTAAACCTATGTACTTGTATCACTGTCTTACCCTTGTACTTAGATTTATCCATTGTATCCTGAGTAGTACTCAGTTAACCTCTAGTACATGAAAAGATTAAGTTTATGTTTCGTGGAAACTTAAACTTAGTTTAATTTAAAAACACTTTATGTGTCTGAGAGCCTGGAGAGGCATGGTGGAAGAAAGAATACTCTACACTTGAATAAGTGTCTGAGAGCCTGGAGAGGCTTGGTGGAAGAAAGAATACTCATGGTAGAGCCTGGAGAGGCTTGATAGAAAAGAATACTTGTGGTAGAGCCTGGAGAGGCTTGATAGAAAAGAATACTTGTGGTGTCTGGAGAGACTGTACTCATTGTGTCTGGAGAGACTGTACTCATTGTGTCTGGAGAGACTGTACTCGTGGTGTCTGGAGAGACTGTACTCGTGGTGTCTGGAGAGACTGTACTCGTTGTGTCTGGAGAGACTGTACTCGTTGTGTCTGGAGAGACTGTACTCATTGTGTCTGGAGAGACTGTACTCAAACTCAAGCTTGTAATCTGAATATTCATATAGTGGAAATCCAGTGGTTGTTTGCCATTGGGACTGGACTTAGCTCACAGTGGTAGTGAGTGAACCAGGATAAATTCCTTGGCTAAGTTTTCTTACCCTTATCTCTTGTTAATTCGTTTTATACTAATCAAGGGGTCAGAATAATTAATCTGATATTTTATAAAGACACAAAACATCTTTTAAAATTAGTTTTTACAAGCCGTCTAAAAACTTCAGACAGCCACTTAAAAGCCTGTCTGAAATCTCTATGCCTAAGTCCTTTTTGTTTAATCTCTTTATTTCCAGGTTTCTTATTTAAGTTGGAATTTGAAAAAGTATTTTCTATAATAAACTTAACACAACTATGATCTTTCATATAAACAAAACATGAGATTTCTCTTATATCATTTGAAGCTTTACAAAGAATGTTCCTTGAAGAACTTCTGAAATAAATTCTCAGAAGTGAGTCTGAAAGAGATCAGTTCAAAAATCAGGAACAGACTTCAGACAACCTCTAGTCATCTGAAGTATTTCAGAAACTGTGCTGAAAATACTCTTTGTATTAATCTTCAGAAGATACTTTGAGAAGCCTATGTTTAAAACAATCTTAAGGTTTAGAAGAAACATTGTTTTTCTTATCTTCCACATGTTTCAACTATCTCTGATCTTAAGACTTATTTTTTAACAGTGCCCATATTCATGTTTTAAATTAAAGATTTCCAAAAACTATAAAAAAGTTTAAAACACTATTCAACCCCCCCTTTCTAGTGTTTCCTGTGGTTCTAACAATTGGTATCAGGGTTCACCTTCGGGTTGAGCATCTAACAAATGCAGAAGGAGTAGATCCTCAGAAGATGGAAATCTCACCAAGCTGAAGCAACTCTGAAGAATGATAATGAGAAAATAAAATCACTTTCTTAAAACTCATTATTCATACAAGGCATTTCTCAGAAGGATATAGCTGGAAAAGGAAAGTGTATCTATCTCTAGATCACAACCGGGTAACACCTTTCCTATCCCTGTCTAAATCTAAGTTTAAATATAATTGTTTATTTGCTGAATGTTTTGTTTTATCGAAATTACTATTACATAAGAGCACTTGTGTGAAAATAAATTATTGCATAATAAATGTCCTATATATATACGTATTACTTGTTTTGTGTGTAAATTATCTGCATTATATGCGTGAATATATGTGTATATTTATTTTAGTAAATGAAGAGTCATGTATGTGTATCATGATTATCATTAAATGTGTTATGGCGCAACGAGGATCAATGTATCATCAACCGGTTTCTCATAATTAGCACGATGCACAACTCTCAATGAATGCTTGGTGCATGTAACCGTTATTCTTCATTAAACGAAGCCATGCTTGATTGCCTATTTAAGAATTGGAAGATCATCATAGGAACTACTCTTCAATCAACTTATCCTCAAAAGCCAGAACTCTTCAAGCACCCTAATCTCCTTAGATCAATCGTACTCAATGACCAATATGTCTGCATCATCAAATAACCCAAACCATCCTATGTTTGATGAGAGAATCATACCTTCTAAGTTGGTCAATCTCTCTGACTTTGATGAGGCAGATTATAAAATCTCAGAGTATTTTGACTCCGTAGGGTGGACTCCCTTCTTCAGCAACATTTCCTCACCATGGCATGAGAAAAGTATAATTGAGTTCTGGGAAAACATCAAAGTCATATCTGAACCTAACAGAACTGGGATTGAAACGAAAGTAATGGGAAGGTCACTGTTTGTGAATACCAAACTTATTGCTGAAGTCATAGGCGTTCCAAACAGAGGAGAACTCTATTTCCAAAAATGGGAATCTATGCATGGTGGAACTCCTGTCCTTGATCAATATCTGTTTGGAAAAGCAAGGCTTGGTCCCTTCAGACCTTCTCAACTCCTTAGTACACCCAGAGCCCTTCTTGCTTTGCTAAACTGTTGTATTCTTCCCAAAGGAAGAAACAACTTAATAATAACCATGATGGAGAGGTTTGTTTTGGGACTCCTGCTGTCAAAGAAGAAAGTCAATCTCCCTTGGATACTGATGTATCAGATGATGTTCAGAGATGAGATGGGAAATGAGAAGTTCTATCTCCACAATACCCTAATTATGAAAATTCTCCTGTACAAGCTTTCCTATGGAAAGTCTCTATGACCAGCCATCTCCTGACTTCTTCACTTCGGTTGAATATGCTGAGTTAGACCGGACTTTTATGGAAAGAGAAGAAGCTCCTGAAAACCAAGTGGTCATTCCTCCTCTCTTTGCCCCACACACAGAAGAAGGAACTGAAGATGCTCATCTGAAGTTTCATAAAAGGAAAAGGATGACGTCTGGTGCACTCTATGAGAAATGATAAGGTGATTAGGTTTGCAGAAAGGCTAGAAGCAGCAAAGAAAGAGATTCAAAAGCTGAAGGCTGAATTGGTTAATAGTAAAACGAGTAGAGATGATAGCCTACTTAATGTTTAATAAGAAACTTGTGAATCATTGTGTCTATGTCTTTTAAAAATTCTGTTTTTATGACTCTTATAATATAAATACTTTTACTTTGCTTAATTTCTTTACCCTCTAATTGTTTATATGTGTTTCTATTTGTGCATAGTTAGTCATATTCTTAACATAAGATAGTTGATTACTGGAATATAATAAAATTAAAACCATAAACCTAAATCATTTGTTTTGATGATTAATCAATCCTTAAATTATAATCAGGAATATGTAGAGAGCATCAAGAAAATTCAAAAAAAAAAAAATTCAGAAAAGGAAATGCATTTTTCAAATCACAAAACAATAAAAGTTGTGAGTAATATCTCTCCCCTTTACAATTTTTTTTAATTACTAAATTCTTTGATAAGATGAGTCATTTAAAACGGGGAGGGTTTCATGCATCTGTACCGTCACAAATCTTGAGAAAGCAAAGGTCACGTCATTTCACTTGTCTGTCAATCAACGCACTCTTCCCCAAAGAGACGTTGTCAGTGTCATCATTAATATCTCTTAAGTCCCTTGTGAGTATATAAATACCCCCACTAAATCTCTATCTTCAGAATATCTGCTTGCTTCATCTCGATCTTCAAAGTCTCTCTAAGAAACCATCAAAAGTCTTCTCTTTTTCATTTCTAGAAATGTCCTCCTCTCTGTCCATTTTTCAAACCCAAACTGTAGACTTTCCCTATCTCTCTTTAGATGGTCCTAATGTAACTGCTTACTTCGAAGCCGCCGGATGGTTGCCCTTCTTTGAAGCCATTGATAGTCAATGGCATGAAGAAAGTGTGTACCAATTCTGGAACACATTATCTCTAGAAAACTCAGCAGAAGAGACTTGCCTCAAAGCCCAAGTAATGAATCAAAAGGTGATTGTGACTACAGATATTCTTGAAAGAGCTCTAGGAGTAAAAGCAGAAGGGGAACTGTTCTCAACAGGCTGGAATGACCTACATCGTTGTACTGAAGAATCTAACCATCTGATCTACAACAGGCGAGGAATGAAAGTTATCCCCAAAGTTCTCTTCAACATTCTAAAATATTGTGTGATCCCACGAATTGAGGATAACCACAACCTTGAGATGGAAAGGTTCTGTGTTATCAATCTTTTGCAAAAGAAGAAGATTAATCTTCCATGGATCATTCTATTCGATATGGCAGGAAGAAAACTGGGAGACTCTACTATTCTACCTCACAATACTGTGATCATGAAGATTCTTATGGTAAACAATGTGGTCATTGATCATCTGTATAATCACAGAAACCCAGGTCTTCTTAAGGTCAATCATCGGAACACAGAGGAAACTAATGACATCTCTGAGGTTCTAAGACTAAGAAAGGAGAACGCTCAACTTCGGCGCAAGTTAAAGGAGATAAGGAGGACTGTGTTCAACCTCACAGGCGGTTTGGGAGTTTAAAGAAGTCAAAAGGAGAAAAGATCCTTTGATATCTTTGCTTATCAACCTCTGTCAATTTTTTTTCTTCTTTTCTCTCTTGTCTGCCTTTATGTCTTTGCCTATCTGTTGCTAATCTTAGATGTCATTTCTCTTTAGATGTTGTAACCATGGTTGATTTCTTCTTCAGTCGCTATATATTATGTTTATCTTTTTAAATCAGCTTTAAGACTTTACCCTGTCTAATACAAGATACACAGGAAAGTTAATAGGGACAAAAATGTAACTGATAAAAGTAACAAAAATAACAAAAGGAGAAGAAATAAATGAACCATTCACTTATGAAACTCAACTATATGAAACCATGAACCTTTTTAATTAATGACAAAAGGGGGAGAAATATTTAACTCACAAAATGATTTAAAAGGGATGACTAACAATCAGTATCTGTGATAAGTAAATAAAATATGGTAATATATGGTAATAACAATTGGTATCTAGGGATGACTAACAATTGGTATCTATGACAAGTAAATAAAATATGGTAATATTAGTTTTCAATTCAATAACAAACAATAATAATTGGTGTCTAAAAAGACTAACACAATTGGTATCTGAAAGATTAACATCTAGTTTCCAAAGGATAAGTTAACAAAATCTAATCTTGTTAACGATTAGAATAATAATAACAATTTGCAACATTTAACAATTGACAACATTTAACAAACTAAAAGAATAAATGTTCTTCTCAGGGGGAGTATTATAGATAGGGGGAGTCTTTTATATACTTACCCATCTTTCCTTAAAACATTTTGTAAGTTGTACATATCTTATTTGTCACCATTAAAAAGGGGGAGATTGTGAAGTCTATTAATCAGTTTGAGCATTCAAACTTGACTCAAAGACTTAATATCCTTTAGTTTTAATGATTAACAAATAAGATTATATAAACAGATTCTACTGAGAAAGGTATTGGTTTATTGATTGTGTTTCAGGATGAAATAGTAATCAGAATCAGAAGATTAGGATCAGAAGAACAAATGCAGGATCAATTATAAAGAAGCTGTCTGAAGAATGCAACTCGTCTTAAGACGTGAAGACCTTATGAAGACAAGATAAAGCAGTCTGAAGAAAAGAAGCTGTCTGAAGTAAGGAAGCCTTCAGAAGCAAAGAAGCTTTCTGAAGAAACGAAGTTGTCTGAAGAAGCAGAACTCGTCTGAAGAGTTGGAGCTGTCTGAAGTAGTTCAACCCGTCTGAAGTATCAGTGCTGTCTGAAGTCTCACTTATGACGTGGCACCCTCTGCTGAAGTTTGTGAAGACTTTTCTGAACCTCTGCTGCACGTACCTTTTCAAACACGTTTATGGCAAGGAACACAGAGACCTTTCCTGGTGATTTTGAATTTCATACACCACTGAGGAAATCTCTGCAACGCAGAAATTGCAGCAACAACGATGGCAGCCTTATAGCAGCACCAACGTTGTACTCTGTCAGAATTGTGAAGACACCCAGAAGCGTGTCTCACGGTGAATTGAATAGCATTCAATGCTTTCTCTAAAGGGTGGTATCACAACGGAAATATCATCATCACCAATCCAAAAGAAAGCACAAGAAAAGCTCAGAAGACTAAGCAGAAGCAACAAAGAGAAATGTTTGAATAACATATTTTATTTCAAACATATTTTATCATCTACAAGAAACAACCATTGAAAAAGACACCTCACTCAAAGAAGAAAGGAGAAATGGTGTCAGGAAGCAAACAGAAAAGGAGCATATACAAAATAAGCAAGAGGACAAATCCAACGGATACCTCCTCATATACACTCCTAAGAAAAGCAGAGAAAATTAGAAGTCAGCTGAAGAAAAGTAAAAGGATATCAAGAGAGAGAACATGCAAAATAATATCAAGAAAATCTCTCTAAAAGAGCTCATCTACAGAAGTGTCAGAACAGGACTGTCTGAACACATATCTGCTAAAGAAGAAGCAACCGTTTGAGACACTATTAAGTAACGGCTATATGAGCCACATCATCAACATCTCAACGGTATTATGAATCATCTTCAAACGGCTATATTCCAACAGAACAATGTTATAAATAGCCTCAAGAAAGAATTTGAAGATGTTGAACTCATTCACTTGGTTCAATCAGTTGATCAAGATGCATCAGAAAAATCCTATCGGTGTTGACCACACTTACTTGAATCAACTATGCTAGTCAAAATAGCAGTTGTTCAGTTGAACAACCTACCAGGCTGTGCTTAATCTCATATGAACCAAGAATGGTTTGAAGCTGTAAGTATGCCTTGGTTTTTCCAATGATACGGGTGAGAATGTAACCCATGGAAACCAATGGCTGGAGAACAAGGCTGGAGCTTAAAGTCAGTATCTACCTAGCCAATTCTCAGAGGATGTTATTCCTCATATCAGAGACAAGAATTGTACTTAAACCTATGTACTTGTATCACTGTCTTACCCTTGTACTTAGATTTATCCATTGTATCCTGAGTAGTACTCAGTTAACCTCTAGTACATGAAAAGATTAAGTTTATGTTTCGTGGAAACTTAAACTTAGTTTAATTTAAAAACACTTTATGTGTCTGAGAGCCTGGAGAGGCTTGGTGGAAGAAAGAATACTCTACACTTGAATAAGTGTCTGAGAGCCTGGAGAGGCTTGGTGGAAGAAAGAATACTCATGGTAGAGCCTGGAGAGGCTTGATAGAAAAGAATACTTGTGGTAGAGCCTGGAGAGGCTTGATAGAAAAGAATACTTGTGGTGTCTGGAGAGACTGTACTCGTGGTGTCTGGAGAGACTGTACTCATTGTGTCTGGAGAGACTGTACTCGTGGTGTCTGGAGAGACTGTACTCGTTGTGTCTGGAGAGACTGTACTCGTTGTGTCTGGAGAGACTGTACTCATTGTGTCTGGAGAGACTGTACTCAAACTCAAGCTTGTAATCTGAATATTCATATAGTGGAAATCCAGTGGTTGTTTGCCATTGGGACTGGACTTAGCTCACAGTGGTAGTGAGTGAACCAGGATAAATTCCTTGGCTAAGTTTTCTTACCCTTATCTCTTGTTAATTTGTTTTATACTAATCAAGGGGTCAGAATAATTAATCTGATATTTTATAAAGACACAAAACATCTTTTAAAATTAGTTTTTACAAGCCGTCTGAAAACTTCAGACAACCACTTAAAAGCCTGTCTGAAATCTCTATGCCTAAGTCCTTTTTGTTTAATCTCTTTATTTCCAGGTTTCTTATTTAAGTTGGAATTTGAAAAAGTATTTTCTATAATAAACTTAACACAACTATGATCTTTCATATAAACAAAACATGAGATTTCTCTTATATCATTTGAAGCTTTACAAAGAATGTTCCTTGAAGAACTTCTGAAATAAATTCTCAGAAGTGAGTCTGAAAGAGATCAGTTCAAAAATCAGGAACAGACTTCAGACAACTTCTAGTCGTCTGAAGTATTTCAGAAACTGTGCTGAAAATACTCTTTGTATTAATCTTCAGAAGATACTTTGAGAAGCCTCTGTTTAAAACAATCTTAAGCTTTAGAAGAAACATTGTTTTTCTTATCTTCCACATGTTTCAACTATCTCTGATCTTAAGACTTATTTTTTAACAGTGCCCATATTCATGTTTTAAATTAAAGATTTCCAAAAACTATAAAAAAGATTAAAACACAATTCAACCCCCCCTTTCTAGTGTTTCCTGTGGTTCTAACAGTTCTACGCCATTGTTCGTGCACTACAACATTGGATCATGAAGCCCTTAAACACTTGAACTCTCAACGAAAGATCAGAAACAAACATGTTGCTTGGATCGTGTTCCTACATCCTTATCCATTTGTTGGTATTCAAATTTTGAGTCCTACGAATTCCAAGTCTTCTGTAATGCTAGGAAGTTCATTTTAAGTTCTTGAATTGATATAAGACATTTTTTTTTTTGGAAAAGTTAAAATATGAACCAAGTCTTAAGAGAGCCAGTATTTTCGAGTTCAAAAAAAAGAAGAGAAATTAGAATTGATTAATGAACTCGAATAATAAAGAGTCTTTAGCTAAATTAACTTAGTTCAAGAATGAATTCATTAAAACTCGAAAGAGGGGTTATAATATGAGTTCTAAAATAAATTTCTTCGAGCATTTAGAAGGAAAGGACATAGTTTCTTTTATTCATAAACAAATGAAATTCGAATTACATAAAGTTCGAATACATTCAAAATAGTACATATTGAAAAAGAAACTATCCTATGTATTATGATATAAAAATATAAAACTACTCTATATTCTTGGATGTATTTGACTCCTGCCTACCAGGCCTCATCTTCCTCCTTCTCCTCCACAGGCTTTGATTGAACCCCTAGGACAAAGGCATTATGTTGATATGATTGAGTAGCCCTAAAAATCAATAAAAAGCTAATAGTGCATGGGGTGATAACAAAGGAAAAGTGGGGAATGAATAAACAGATTTATTTGTTATTTAAATAAATCTTTGATTGGCTACCATGTTCGGCCCAAGAGAATGTCTTAAAAAAGGATTGAAAAAGCTTATAGCTTTGGCTACCTCGTTGACCTTATAAAAAATGAGATCATTAAAGATTAGGTCGAACGCAGTAGCCAAAGAAAGAACCTTTTCCATTTGTTAGCCAAAGAAGGGAATAGAAGGGAATGAAGAGAGATGAAGGAATAATCCAAATTGAACTCCTATTTATAGGAGTAAAAGGAATGAGAGTTAATAAATGTGTCTCCTGAATAGCCCAATCAAAAGAGCCATCATAATGAGGCTAAGTGGACGATGGACTGTGGTCAAAATGGCCTTTATTTAACCAAACATAAAATGACACGTGGGGCATATTAGAAAGTAGTTAAGCCTAGAAGTTAGTGGCCATTCAGTAAGTCAAATATTCAGATGAAAAAAACTAAGTGATGAATAATTTTTAGAAGGTGTATTCGATTCCGATAAAGTGAAGAAATTGAAGAAATGAATTCTTGTAAAATCGAAAGTAGTATTCAATTTTATAAATGGGAAGAATAAAAAACAAGTCAGTTGAAGACTTAGAAAATATTTCTAAAGGAGAAAGGATGCATTCGAGGAAGTTAAAGATCAGAAGAAGCAATTATTGGCAGTTGATTGAAGACCTATTATCCAAGACATATGTCAGAATCTTAATGGAGCATTTATAAAAGTTCAAAAAAGAAAAAGCAGTTCCTATTTATTAGAAGATGTGGCATACATGCATTTTGCCAATGCATAGAGGTTGTTGATGTGTCTCATGTATATTAGTTAGCCGTTAGGCCTTAAAAACCTATAAATAGGCAAATTTGTGATGTAACAGGGGTTGGAAATCATTGATACTGAAACTCTGAAACACCTAACATCCATTTTATCAGTGACTAATTGGTTACAAGGAGATCAAGTATGTGATTCCACCCACTTTTTCATTAATGCAAATTCTTTGATACTGCTTTTTTTTTTTTGTGTTCATTACTTTTACTCTATTCCTGCATTTACGTTTCCTGTATTTTTATCTTTCTTTCTTTTTCTTTTCTGTTTTCACTTTTCTACAATTTCTATCTTTCTAATTCTCAATACTTCAAATTCAAAGTTTTACTTGATTAAAACTTTGGGTAAATTTATTTTGAAATCTCAAAGTTGAGACATTTAGAATTCTTTAAGGTAAAAGCACTATAAATCTACTTTTAAAAAGAATCCCTTTAGAGGACCAGATTCTAGTCCCAGATTGATCATAGAATCAAAGTGTTTAAAAGTAATTCTTTCAAGTTTCACTTTTATCACCACAAACAAATTGGCACGCCCAGTGGGACAATATTGTCAAATGGTAGTGTGTGTTATTCTTTTCTAGAAACTGGTCTTGTATGTGTTTGAGAAGTGGTAGAACGATATATGTTCAAATGGCTAGTAACACAAGACCAGTAGGAAATAGAAACGAAAACAATGATATGAATGCAAATACAAATACTGGGAGTCCAGAACCCCAAGCAAATGAATCAGAATAATGACATTATTGGGGGAAACAAAAATAGTAGTGTTAATAGAGATCAAATTGTCTCTACAACTTTACCAGAAAACCCAGTAATAAGTCAAGTCGTTCCTAGCATCCATGTTCCTACCAGTGTTTCTATGACTCAAAATGGGAATCCAATTTATGGATTACCTCATGGTTTCATTCCAAATACCGGAACGACTCCACTAACAATGTCAACAATTGGTCCAACAACGATGTCTTTCGCAAGTAGAGGACCAAATTTTAATCCTGTTTTAGGAAGTTCTTCATCCATTACAAATTCCGCATTACAGTCATTGAGACAGCAAATGGATGAAAGTAACCATGAGATGGTAAATATGTTGACACAACAGATGGCCACAGTGTTTAATCCATTAGTACAAACAACCAATACTAATTACAATGTTTTGGCTAGGCAAATGGCAAGGATTGTAGATGTGTTTGGGGCTCCTGCAGATCCTATTATTCAACAATGGGCTGATAACAATATGAAACCTCCAATAAATTGAGAGGATCAAAACAACCAAATCCCAAATCCAATAGTACCAGTTGAAAATAGAGATGAAAATTCTCCTAGAGTTATTCTTAATAGGAATCAGAATGTTGATGAAATCTTAGAAAGGATAAGGATAAATAACTTAGGGGGCAACAAAATGTTGTTGGAATTGTCGAACAAGTTCTGAACAGGCATGGATTTAATGTGGGATTTGTGAACCATCCATATGTGTTATCTCCTTTTACTCAAATGATTTTGCAAACTGAATTACCTAGGGGATGGAAAGTCCCTAAATTTACTAAGTTTGCTGGAGAAGTAGGAGAATCAACTGTTGAACATATTGCTCGATATCAAATCGAAGCAGGAGACTTGGCTAATAATGAAAGTTTGAAAATGAATTATTTTCCTAGTTCATTAACAAAAAACGCTTTTACTTGGTTTACAACCTTGCCTCCTAATTCGATTCATTCTTGGAATCAATTGGAAAGAGGTTTTCATGAACAATTCTTCAGAGGCGAAACTAAGGTTACTCTTATGGACCTAGTTAATATTAAAAGATCATCAAATGAATCAATAAATGATTATCTCAATAGGTTTAGGCAAATGAAAGCTAGATGTTTTACTCATATTCCTGAATACAAATTGGTTCAAATGGCTGCAGGAGGTTTAGATTATTCAATTCGTAAGAAGTTGGTTAATCAACAGCTTAGGGATATGGCCCAGTTGGCTGATAAAGTAAGACAAATAGAACATCTTAAGAAAGAAAAGGAGAGATTCAGGAAACCTGAAAAAATGTTAAGGAAAGATAAAATAACATATTTAAAGGTTTCTGATGATAGTGATGTCGAAGATGATATAGAGGATAACGATGTTCATGTGGCAGAACTCAAGCCAGGACCTCCTTATGTTTGTTCATCCTTAAGGCCAAATAATAATAATAATTCAAAAGATAAATTTGCTAAGAAGACTTATGGCTTTGATATTTCAAAAGCAGATCAGATTTTCGATATATTAGTAAGGGATAAACAAATTATTCTAAGTGATGATCATAAAATACCTTCTCAAGAATAGAGAAAAGATAAAAAATATTGTAAGTACCATCACACATATGGTCATTGGGCTAATAGTTGTGTTGTTTCAGGGATATTATTCAGGAAGCCATTGAGCAGGGGCGATTGAAATTTGAAGAAAAGACTGCCATGGCTATGAAAATTGACTCAGACCCACTTCATGTGAATGATAACTATGTTGAACCTGCAAGTGTCAACATGGTTGAAGTTCAAGATTCAAATTCTGTGAAAGAAGCCACTAAAATGGCTATAAATGAAGTTCAAGAAATTTGAGATGTCAACCCTAAGGGTGGGGAGTCACTCATTGAGTTTCTGAATAGGAAAAAGTTGGAGGATGCCTCGATTGAGCTCTGTCCAAGATGTCATGTAGTGTTGGACAAGTCTGCTGCTAAGATGTTTCAAGATTCTGAGATGAAAAGACATTATCAGTAAGTGGTTATGAAAGGCCACAATAGCGACAAAAGCCCAGTTATGGTTGGACCTGCTGCTGGGGGCTGGATTTCAAAATCAAGTTCGATTTCAGAAGAAAGACCATCCCAGGGAATGAATATAGTTAATAAAGGGAAGCAAGTTTTGCATCCTAATTTCCTGGTGACTGGAAAACCTCAAACCTTTGTGTCGCCTTCTACTGTGCCTCGGAATAAGTGATTCGTCTTGGGTATCAAAAAGCTCAATACAATCATCAAGAGTTTCAGCAAAAGCCCTATTATGGAAACATGCAACCTATGACGAAAACACAATGGAGAAGGGCACAAAGAATGAGAAAGGCAGTTTTCGAGGAACAAGAAAAGTTGAACAAAATGGCTAAAAACAAAATTCACAACCCAAACAAGTTCAAGCAAAAAATTCACAAGTCATTCAAGTGCAGGGGAATTCAAATCATCCTTCGTATGCCCAAGTATTTAAGAACAAACCACCTTTCCAAGTAAGAGAAGGTTTCGAAGAAGAAGAAGATGATTTGTTGACTGAAAACTTTGAAACAGGCTTTGCAGATAGTCTGGAAGATATTTGTGGAGTTGTTTCAGTCTTACCTGTAGAATATGCAAAGGAACTTGGAAAGGGGTTGGAAGATGATGATTATGAGGAAGATGATATTGGGGATGAACCAATATGTTACTCATGTTGCGAAACAAATCTGACAAAATGATTTAGCTGTGTTTGACAGGCCTACAGAGGAAATGCAGTTATATATGAAGTCGTTCTTCATAAGAGCCTTGATTAATGACATAAGTATAGGCAAAGTACTTGTGGATTCAGGTGTAGCGGTGAATTTAATGCTTAAGTTTATGATGAAAAAGTTGTTGAAGTCGAAGGCAGATTTAATGCCTCATCGAATAGTTATCATTGATTTTAGTGGAAAAACTTCAAAGTTTGAGGGTGTGTTATGTTTGGAACTAATGGTGGGAACTATTATGAGGCTGACTATGTCTCAAACTGTGATTAAATTTCTCAAGAATAATATTTTCTCTAGATTTGGAGTACCAAGAGTTTTGATAAGTGATGGGAGAAGCCACTTTTGCAACACTCAACTTCAAGCTGTACTTACCAAGTATAATGTGAAGAACAAGGTGGCAACTCCCTACCATCCACAAACAAGTGGACAAGTTGAGGTCTCTAACAGAGAAATTAAGAGAATTCTTGAGAAGACAGTCAATACTTCAAGGAAGGATTGGGCTATGAAGTTAGATGATGCGTTATGGGCTTATAGGACAGCTTATAAGACACCTTTGGGACTGTCTCCATATCAGCTGGTATATGGCAAAGCATGTCACCTCCCAGTAGAGTTAGAACACAAAGCATTCTGGGCTATTAAATATCTTAATTTTGACACCAAAGCTGTTGGAGAGAAAAGAAAAGCTCAATTGAGTGAATTAGAAGAGATTAGACTCATGGCTTATGAGAATGCTGCAATTTACAAGCAAAGGCCCAAAGCTTATCATGATAAGCATATTTTGAAGAGATCATTTTATCCAGGACAACAAGTATTATTGTTCAATTCAAGATTGAGGTTGTTTCCTGGAATGTTGAAGTCAAAATAGTTTGGTCCATTTGTAGTGAACGAAGTCTCACCATTTGAAGCTATTGAAGTGCAAGATCATTCATCTGGAAGGACATTTAAAGGGAATGGTCAAAGGCTTAAGGACTATCCAGGAGGGGAAATAGAAAGGGAGAAATCATCAATCAACCTTTCAAACCCCATATTATTTTCTTATCAAAAAGTAGTAGTGTAGTTTTAGTTAAATTTTTCTAGCTAATTCATTTTTAGTTTAGATTTAGTTGATCATTTTGTTATTCATTTGATATTGTTTTAGAATTATTACATTTAGTTATATGTTTATAGGACCCATCTCATTTAGTGTTATTTCTTCTAGCAACTAACTATAATTAGGATCTAGGTTGGTAGGAATTTATATATGAGTAATCATTGCTTTAGTAGTTTTCTTCTTGATTTTCTTTTTGTGTAATGCAGAGAAGAGCCTATTAGAAGACTAAAAGCTACTGGTGTGTGAATGTCCTTATGAAGAAAGAATTTGTTTTGCATCTCGAGCAGCCCCAAGATGATTTGTATACTCACAGGGACAACTGCACTCTCAAGCATCCCAGGGAGTGTCTTTCTATGCTTTGTTTAGTTTGTTTACTAAATTGGCACTTTCATTTTGTTGTTTGTGTGTGGTGCTAAAATTTTTCCTTTGGTTGTGATATTTGACATTTTTGGTGATTTCTAATTAATCATATTGTTGTTAGTTCTTTCTGAAAATAATTTTCATAAGTGTACTTCAATTTCTTGACTATGTGCTGACCATTTTGGGATATTATAACTCTCTTGTGCTAAGCTTGATTTCTGTGTTAGTAGTGGAACATTGCATTGCATGGATTGCTTTCACAATTTAAACTGAGAGGATTTGAGCCTATACACTTTCATTATTTCTTCTTTCTGTTCGACTCTCACTTAGGATTTCACTTCAGAACTTGACATGTTTCTTGATCAAAATTGAAAGTGTTTATGCATTCTTTCTATTTACTCATTTAGCCAAATAAGCCACCATATATTTATATCATTTGCTTAGCCCTTTTGTTCCTGTTTCCCCCTTGTTCTTAAACTCATTACAAATTTTAAATGAAAAACCATATATATCCCAACCATTGAGGATTAAGGGATGTAGGTTACATTAAGAAATGAGTTTTGAATTAAGTTTGGGGTTATATATTCTCTTTGCTTGAGGGCAAGCAAATATGTTAAGTTTCGGGTGGAGTTGCAAGAGTTACTTGCTTTTGTTTACAAATGTAAATATTTTTTAGTGCATACAAAAAAAAGAAAGACAAAAAAGAAAAAAAGGAAAGAAAGAAGAAAAGTGCAAAGAAAGGGGAAAAGGAAGGTAAACAAAGGAAATAAAAAGGGATTGAAGTAAGATGAACACCCAATTCAATATTAATTTTCTACTCATCACCTATATCCCTTGATTTTCTTTTGGTTTAACCTAAAACCTAAAGCATATCTACCTAGTCCCTAGCCCCATTACAACCCAATAAAAGTCCTCATGATATGTGGTTGCATTTGCATAAGCAGTAGAGATTTTTTAATATTGTCAATCCTATGGTAGTGGCTCTTAAGTTGAGTAACAATTTATGAGAGTAAACACTGTCCTCAAACACTTAAGAGTGGTGAGTGAGACACTAGACCGGTGAGGATGATGAATGTAATTCATTCTTTGTTTTGTGAAGCTAAAACACATATTATTTTGTGATGTTTCAAGAGCGGAACTAAGAACCATTATGGAAAGTATTACATTTGTGTAATTGTAGCTAACACTTGTGAGTATTTGTTTGATGAACGAATTTAACAGTGAAATGATTAATTTTGGAAGAAAATTGTGAAAGGTCATTTGTGGATTCCAACCCCTTGGTGTGACTTTGTAAATATTTTGAATGAGCTTTAACGATTTGCTTGAGGACGAGCAAAGTTTTAAGTTTGGGGTTGTGATAAATCCACAATATTAGTGGATTTATAGGTTAGTTTTAGGTAATTTGAGTCATTTAGGTTATTAAAGTAGGTGAAAAATAAATTAAAAATGTTTAGGAATTTATATATTTGTGTTATTTAGGTGGTAGTAATTAAATTTGAGTAAATATGCTTTAATTGGTTATTAATTTTGTGTTTTTGTAGATATTTGATTAAGTGAAGCAAAAGGATGAGAAGAGATTGCCTTTGGATAAGCTTGTGGGGACAAGAAAGTAAATTCCTGACCACACACGCTGAGAATATATAAATAAGCTTTTTTATCTTTTTAAGAGGATTTTTAGGATTCTTTATCATAGATTAGGATTGGAAAACATAGAGTTTTCTCTTTTGGAGATTAAGGTTTCAAATCTCTTTAGAATGAGTTCTTCAGAATTTGTCTCCTTTTTCTCTCTTTGCTTTTCAATTGTAATGGATATCTAAATCCTTTAGGTTAGGGATTGGGGAATCTTAGTTCAAACTCTATGTGAATTCTATTTTCTATTTTAATTCAAAGTATTGTTATCCAATTACATTGTTTCTTCTACCCTTAATGCTTCAATTGATTTGGCCACTCAATTATATGAACTTAAAGTGATTCTCACTATCGGGGAATTGGGGAAAAACTTGGATTTGAAGCAAACAACATAAGAAGTTAATTACCTAGGGATAGGAATTGATTCTTGTGTGATCTTTATCAATTTTTGATATTAATGCATGTCTCCATTGAGTTCACCTAAGGAATTAGGGTTCTTAGTTGATGATATAGGGTTAATTCACCAAGGAATTGAGACTTAAATATATTTGTGAATTGGATCTTGAATTGAATCATAATCACTGGATTGAATATGCTATTGAATTCCATAGAGGGAGAATTAAGAGGAACCAACCCATAATCATTTTTTATATTGCTTTTCACAATCTTTGTCTTTTCCCTTGCATTCTAAACATCTTGATTTAAAGTTCTTAGTTTTATTTTATGCATTATATTTTGTTACATTGGTATATTTGTGATTATCTTATTCAACTAGCCAAATTCTCTGTATTTTGGTACTTGAATTCTCAATCCCTGTGGAGACGATACTCTACGTAACACTTGTCTACTTGATACGTTTGGTACACTTGTCAAATCCTCATCAAGTTTTCTGATCCTCCAGAATAACCAATAGCCTCAATGATATGAATTGGATAAAAAACCTCATGTTGTCAAGAAAGCTTTAGTTATATTGAACTGGATATGAATCTCTATGCAGAAAATGATAGATGGATTGTATTTCCTCAAGCTCCACAAGGTGGCGATGACTAGTTTTATTACCAGCTCCACAAATATTCCAAGCAATCACTGAGAATTTCTAAAAGTCAAAGTTCATTGTATTCGTTTAAAAATAATTGACAGATTACACAAAAGCACCTGATGCACGAAGCGTTAAGTCGAATCTAGAGGAGCAGTTTCAATAACGAAATCTTCATCCAGGTCATCATCAGTGCTTTCATCCATGTTAATTTCCTCACAATCAAATTGATTAACTGGGTCATCTAGTGGTTCCACATTTTCAATTAATTTGCCACATATGTGGAATATTGTTTAAATTGAGTTCTCCTAGTCTCGTCCCCTGCAAAGAAAGAATAAAGGTGGAACTTCCAGCTTCAGCCACGTTACCTGTGCGTTGTTTTACAATAGTAGGAGGTATAGGTGTTGCATTATTTAATTTTACCACGTCATTGACTGTATCGTTCTAGTTATCTAGAGATTTGACCTTTACCTTTCCCTTATTTGCATTTGCCACAAGTTGCTCAATATCAATGGTCAAAGGCGTAACTCTAGGCCTCTTTTTCCTGATCCACCGCTAATTAATTTGAGATTGATTGTTGGTTGTCCTTGCTGATTATTATCCAAATGGATTTTCTCCGAGAATCAGAAAGCACATTAAATTTGTTCTTGATGGTACTTTCCTTTTTCTGATTGGCTGAAATAACGTTATTCTTCTTTGCATTATTGATAGGCCATCTTTTACGCGTGATTGTTAGCTAATCTCCATGGAAAGTTTCTCCAGAATTATCTCCATTTCCTACTTTTACATTATTTCCATTAATAGGAATGTTACCGTTATGTCCTGCCTCACTACTACCTGACGCGCCGTCGTGGGAAGCCGGAAAAGAAGACTGATGAGGTTGAACTTTCCGCTTGATACCGTGTCTACTAACGTGGCCATAACAGCCACAATTTGGGCAAAGAATGTGTAATCCTTCATACTCTAATTTATACCAGTGATCACGTATTTTAAGCTTACCAACAACAGGCAGATTTAGGTCGATCTCCACACAAACTCTAGCGAATCTTCCACGTTCAATTTGAAGAGTATTGGTGTCTACCCTTACCGGTCGTCCTATAGCTGAAGCCATAGTCAACAAGAAGCTTTCATCATACGAAGCAAGACTCAGGGAAGGAATTGTATTATGCACCTTTGCTTCAGATGAAACGAATTTTGGTGTCTATATAGACACTGCAAGATAGTGATAAAAAAGCATCCAAGGGCCTCCATCAACTACCTTGTCTCTATCTTCTCTATGGTCAAATTTCACCATGAAAAACCCGTTGTCGACGTCCACAATCTCAAAATCTCTAGATAATTTCCATAGTTTAGGAAGCCTATCTCGCATTGCGTTGTGTTCGTGTAGATATTCTCCACCACATTTCTGGTCGAAGAGGTTGAATTTCCTTGCAATCAACGGCGGAGCACGGCGGATCAACGGCGCGGCAGGGTGTACCTGCAGGGACTTCAATGCTTAAGTCAGTAAGGATTCTGATCAGAGTATATGTAATAATGAATAATGCGTACCTCAAAATGGTCTCCCGCAGTGTATTTATAGAGGAAATGTGGCGAGCAAATCTGTTAGTTAGTTGTAACCGCTTTCAACCAGTGTAATGACGCGCTTAAGTGAGATCAATGTACACGCGCTATGAAGATGCCGACTTGCAGTGTGATTCTATAATATCATCCCGGTTTCATGAGCCGAGATCTAAAATATCTCCAGAACAGATGCCCCCCAAGTCGGGTGTTTTGATATAAAGTATCCGACTTGAAATAGTCCGGGGCCATTCAACCGGCTCGATACATACAGTAGTCAATCGGAGTCCCTTAGTCGGAGTTGTGAACTTCATCGGAGTTGGCAGCGTTGGTTAGATGCTAATGAGCCAGTCCAGATAATTTCCGTCTTGTCAAAGACAATTAATGTCGGCGTGAGCATGGTACAAAGCCCAGATTGTTTGCACAACGGCTTTATATACAGTCAGGTTCGAGAATAACATCGGCATTAATAGGCCAGAAGAGATGCCCTCTAGCTGATATTAAGTCGGTGCATGCTGCCAACTATTAAAGTTGGTTTTGTTTGGGGCACACATATTGAGGTACCTTTCAAGGAACTGAGTCCGAGATGATGACAAGCAATCTTTGATCTCATGGAACTGAGTCCGAGATGATAATTCGGGGTGTCACGGAGCTAAATCCGACATGGATATCCAGGGCCTCGCAGGGCTGAGTCGGAGATGAGGAGCATAACTCAATTCCCAAGTTTTAATGCTTAACAAATTTGAGTTAAAATATTTATCATAGATACATATATGTTTTAAAGATTTATCTGTGATTTCAGCAAGAGTCACTATGAGCCTACATAAAAAGACTAAGTGTTGAAGCTGTCTGAAGAAGCAGAACTCGTCTGAAGAGTTGAAGCTGTCTGAAGTAGCCCAACTCGTCTGAAGTATCAGTGCTGTCTGAAGTCTCACTTATGACGTGGCACCCTCTGCTGAAGTTTGTGAAGACTTTTCTGAACCTCTGCTGCACGTACCTTTTCAAACACGTTTATGGCAAGGAACACAGAGACCTTTCCTGGTGATTTTGAATTTCATACACCACTGAGGAAATCTCTGCAACAACATTTGTAGCAGCCTTAATGCAAGAGAAACCTTGTATCGTGTCAGAAATATCAGAGCTCTCAGAAGCGTGTCTCACAACGGATTAAATAGCATTTAATGCTATCTCTAAACGGTGGTATTTCAACGGATTAAAGTTTGGGTATAAATACCCCTCTATAAAGAGCATCAAATGCAACGAAGTAGAAGTGAAAAGGAGAAAAATCAATATACAAGAAAGCCAAGAGAAACATCACGCTGCAAGTTTTTACTCCGTAAAAACTCTCTGATAGAATTCTTTGTACACATTTGTATATCCTGAGCATACCTCAGTTTTTATTGTACATTGTATTGGTTTGAGCTTCAAACTTGATAGTTTAAAAGCTTAAACCCCTTTCTTTGTAAACCTTGGTAGAGCTTGAAGAGGCTTGACAGAAAAGAATACTTGTGGTAGAGCCTGAAGAGGCTTGACAGAAAAGAATACTTGTTTGTGTCTGGAGAGACTGTACTCGTGGTGTCTGGAGAGACTGTACTCGTTGTCTGGAGAGACTGTACTCGTTGTGTCTGGAGAGACTGTACTCGTGTCTGGAGAGACTGTACTCATTGTGTCTGGAGAGACTGTACTCGTGGTGTATGGAGAGACGGTACTCGTTGTGTCTGGAGAGACTGTACTCGTTGTGTCTGGAGAGACTGTACTCATTGTGTCTGGAGAGACTGTACTCAAATTCAAGCTTGTAATCTGAATATTCATATAGTGGAAATCCAGTGGTTGTTTGTCATTGGGACTGGACGTAGCTCACAGTGGTAGTGAGTGAATCAGGATAAATTTCTTGGCTAAGTTTTCTTACCCTTATCTCTTGTCAATTCTTTTTATACTAATCAAGGGGTTAGAGTAATTAATCTGATATGTTATAAAGACATAAAACATTGTTTTAAATCAGTATCTTTTATACCGTCTGAAAACTTCAGACAGTCCTTTAAGAGTCTGTCTGAAATCGTGTTTTTAACACCTGTTTGCGAAAAGCTTTCAAAAATATTCAGAAACACTATTCAACCCCCTTCTAGTGTTTCCCTGTGTTTCTACAGCCCGAAATACTCAAGTGACAAGCCCGATATGGTCAAGGGACTATGCCCGAAATGCTCAAGGGACAAGCCCGAGATGGTCGAGGGACTGCGCCCGAAATGCTCAAGGGACTAAGCCCGAAATCTCAAGGAACTATGTCCAAGATCGTCGAGGGACTACCCCCGAAATAGTCGAGGTTTCTTGAATCCGAGATGTGAAGAGCTTATGCTTCTGAGATGCATGCAAGACAAGTAGTATGTAATCCGGATAGAATGCAATCGGGGCGCAGTAGTATTAGACGGATACATAAGAAAAGTATATGATCTGAGATGTAAACAATTCGAGCGGTTAATCTGTCATACTCGGATAGGAGAGGAGAAACGGATACTGCCATCCGCATTCTTGTAAGAAAATACTGTCTTAATTAAGCAATCAGGATGTCAAGGTACCATACTCATAACCCATGTTCATTCGTACTCATAACCCATTTCATGATGCCTTCCGAGCTACGTCTCAGATTTTCATGTTTACCATGTCGGACCAATAACCAACATGAATCTCGTATATTAATAAGATTACTCATGTGGGGCATCCCGTGGAGTATTTCTTTCGTGGTTCCCAAAATGCTTGCATATAGCTTAGAAGAAGACCGATTCAAGTTTCTGATGAGAGGGAGGAGTACGACAATGAGAATCATCATGATGGGAAGTAATATTCTTCGATGGTTTTGGCATTCCACCAATCCTTGTAAAATTCACGATCACCAAATCGAAGAAGCTATGCCAGTGTATTTAATCAAAGGTGGAAAGAGCAGTAAAACATGCAGAACCACACATATAAATTTGGAACAGACAGCTCATGGCTTGCGCCAGTCCCGACCTCACTCACCCCTCCAACACCGAAAACACCACGGTCTCTTTTGCGGCAATGGAGCCTGACGTGGCAATGAAGCCGTAATATAAAGTAATAAAACATCCACTTGACTTAAATGTTCGTCGCAGATTTTATTTCTATCGTGAGGGCATGTTTTGCATATTTGATTAATTATTCAACGCTTGGTCGTGACCTCCTCTTGTGTGTTATCCTTATCGGCGCATCATCTCGCCTTGAATTGAAATTGACAATAACAAAGACGGAGCCGAAAAAACAGTTGCATGGCCGGGCTAGATATTGGTGCGACTTGTGCTCTGCAGGATGGATTATCTTGGATGGGCCTTGACGGAATTATTTTCGAAATCATAGTCGAAATTCCGAGATGGAATTGTAGTCGGAATTATGATTCTGGATAATACAATTTTGAGAATCAAATTTCCATGTCACCATATCTTGGTGACCAGCAGTGGTACGCGTTTAGGAGTATTGATTTGCACTCCCTAATGGGCCCAGGATGGCTGCTTTCTTCTCTTGGAAACTTATGCGAATGTATATGTGCCTGATATGATCCGAAAAAATAAAGCTCCATGCCACGTTGGTCAAACCTTGCCACTCGGTCCTATAGAGCGACCACCTCGGCCATACATAATTCAATTCCTGCACAACTAACGAGCTCTTTGGAAGAGGCTTTGGCCAACAAATTTAATAGGAATTGAATTAGTCTTTGGAGCATTATTGTCTAAAGCATTATCAAGAGATTGCTTCATTTTCTTTGGCTTCTTGACATTATGGCGTCCATGCAAACCACTATTTCCATCAGATTCAAAGTGATGACTATCCAGTCTTTTTCTTCGAATGATCTCTGTTCACTTAGAACAACAGAATTCAATAGGAATTCATTTTGTTATGGGCATAGCTATATCCGTTGATCGTGGCCGATATCCTGCAAGGTGGATAGAGGTGTTTGGTGGCTGCTGGAGGGCACCGGAACGACTCTCTGGCGCGGTGGCGCGCGGCGGGGGTACCTGCGAAGGCACTCCGACGATCAAGTTAGTCTAGGGACAAAGAGAGCGAGTTTTTGGCGATGAGATCCGTTACCTTGAGTTGTGAGGGAGGGCACTCTTATATAGAGGCCCCTTGTCTTGTCAGATGGAGGCAGGTGCAGGCGGTGCAGGCACGCTCGAGCCGTAATCCCTCTGTTCCGGCCGTAAATCCCGCGGCGTGTGTCAGTGGCAGCCCCTTTATCATAAGCGCCTCCCATCGCATTAAATGCGATGGGATTGGGTAGGTGGCGCTAGGCCTGGGGCCAACGTCTGTAGGTAACCGGGATGGCCGAGGTTACGTCCGAAGCTCTCTTGCTAATGGGCTGGGGTCCCGGGTTAGAGTCGCGTCTGGGACTGACGGCCAATATAGCCGTCAGTCCCTTCGGGGGTGTTATATCGGTTTTGACCTTGTTCAAGGCGTCCCACTGTTGGTTGGGGATACGCCACCTTGGCCTTATGCAGGCTAGCCGAGTCTTGGCTGGGTCCGGATCAGTTGCCCCCCAGCGCGATGGTGAACTTGTGGTTCGACCGTCGAGGTGGTTACACGTTGATTCGTGCTTGTGGGTATATCGGTCTTCCATTTGGCTATCGGCTTAGATCAAACAGACCGGGCCGACATAATCTCATTGTGTGGTGCTGGCTCTTAAGCTTGGACCGATGTTGTCGTTGTCTCCATGTGTTGTCTTTTCGTCTGTGTCCGTCTTGTCATTTCAGCTTTTTCGGACCGTTCCACTCTGCTGGTGGGACACGTGGTGTCCCGTGGTTCGCCTGCAGTCTTTGGGATGCGTGTTTTTTAATGGTCATCATTACTGAGATCGTGGGGGTTATAAGCGTTTATTCGCTTCCGTTTTTGCCCCTGCTTGGTCTTTGTGAAACTTCGTTTCTACCCTTGATTTTAATGGTTTTCCTTTCGTGTCCTCCTGCGAAAAGTCATTGGTGCCCTTGTCCCTTGGGCTTGCCTTTTCGAATTCGAGGGGAAAAGTCATTTTTGCCCCTGTCTTTTCCACTAAGTGAACGTGGGGGGTGCAACTGTTCCCTCCATTCTTCGTTTTCCTTTTCTGCAGAGAGTTTTTCCCTCTTTTCTTCCCTTTCTCCGTCGTTGCAAGCTGTGCTTCCAATTGCTGTTTTTACTCCCGGTGGTGATTCTGCACCGATTATCGCCTCCGTCTCATCTCAAGCTTCCTGTTGGTGGTTCATTTGTCCCCTTTTTTTGGTGGTCTGTTCGTCACTGTTATTATTTTCGTTGCTGCTTGGGTTTTTGCCCCGCTGCGCGCCGTCTTAGCTCCTGCCTCACGTCACAGGTACATTTTTCATTCCTCCCCTTTGCCTCTTTTTAAATTTTGCTTTGATAAGAATGGTGCGTAGTGAGGAAGGGGAGGATGGTGGGAGTAGCAGTGACTCTGTGGAGGTTTCTGCTGCTCCTCCCCTGTCATGGTGCGTCGGTACCGTGGTGCGGAGGCCTTGGTCCGAGAGGGGACTGGCAGACCTCTGCCTTACCAAATTTCGGCCTCGGTGAGGGAGCCTTGCGCATCCTCATCGTTCTCCGATTTCGAATCGGTGGATGAGGATGTCGAAGGTTCTAACTCACCTACTTCTGATGCAGATCCTTACTTTTGGGGGCTAATGGATGCTGCGAGTACTAGTGGCCCTGAGGTCACAAGTCGGGGCGTCACCAACCCTGGACGTTATTTCTGGGTAGATGTCGAGGTGTTGAGCACTCCTTCGCGATATACCCCTGGGTCCGAGCTTGTCATCCAGGGAAATTTGCAAGTCTTTGAGCCGGGATACGAGGAATTGTACACTGTGGTGGCTCCTGAAGCTGGCGGTCGCGTCTGTGAGACTGCCGAGACTTCAGCAGGTTTCATGTATATGTATGCCTTCTTGGTCTCTCGTCTGAAGGTTCGGGTTCCATTTTCGGCCTTCGAGAAGATAGTGTTGTCGCATCTGCAGGTGGCGCCGACGCAACTTCATCCGAACGCCTGGGCCTTCGTGAAGTCGTTTCAAATTTTATGTCGGCTGCTATCAGTGACTCCGACGATCAAGCTATTCTTTTATTTTTTCGTCGTGTTTCCGAGAAACTCCCCAGGGAAGACTTGGGTTAGTCTTAGGGGTCGTCAACGGAAGCCCCTGCTAACCTTGTATGTCGAATCTGCGAAGACGTCCGGGGGTCTCGTTCAAACATGATTATTTTAAGATAGTGCCCCGAGCCGGGGTGCTGCCGTTTTTGCGATTGTCTTAGGTTGAAGTGGAGCCGACTTTCACCGTCTACTGGTGTAGCCGGCACTATGACCATGCGCCGAAGTCGTATTGCTACGAGTCAAAGCAAATGTCTCAGGCCGAGAAAAATGACTTGGCCATTTTAGAAGAGGCTGTGAAACAACGCAATTACAATCGTTTCTCTTCTCGTGTATTGATAGATACCTAGGAGGAAAGGTTGCCCGAGGTTCTTGGTATGTGGCAAAATAGCCTTTAAAGTAGCTATGCTAGTTATGTGTCTATATATCTTGGTTCTGATGTTTTTCCTTTTTGGTTTCTTTTTGTAAAGGAAGAGAAAATGAACATCCAAGACTTGTTGAGGCAGGCTGCTGAGGCCGGCTTACCAGCCGCAGGCCAAGACAAGAAGAGGAAGGGGAACCCTGGCCGGGGTGGGTCATCCTCTTCGAATGTAAATAGTCAGAGTCAGACCTCGGCCCGAGTTCCCATGGTGGATTTATCCAAGGCGTATGACCCGAAGGCGGCGGACGAGGTTTCGTCAACCGAGAAGGAAGAGCCTAGTGCCAAAAAATCTCGGAAGGGTAAGGGAAAAAATGATGAAGTGGTTGAGGATAGGGGTAAGGCCATTGTTGGGGGGTCTTCGGCTGGGGGTTCGGGATTCTCTGTTCCGAACCCTTTCTCCAAGAATTTTGATCCTAACGCTGAACCGTTGGACGCGTATTTCCTCTCCCCCGCTGTGTTTGAATTTTTGAAGAAAGGTCGGTCCGGGTTGTCAAGCATGATTCGAGATGCCGAGGTTTCGGCGTTACAGCAAGTGGCCTTCTTGAAGTATTTGGATAAGGAAATCCTTCCTGCTGCTGAACGAGTCAACGACTGTTATAATAAAGCTCTAAAGGCCACCAAGACTGCGTCCGAGGAAAGGGACAAGCTGGTGGCGCAACTCGGAGAAGCAGGTAAGGCCCGGCAGGACGCGGAGACCGCAACGAAGGAACTCAAGAAAAAATTAGAGGATGCACAGTCCGGGGTGGATGCGTTGAAGGCCAGTCATAAGACCGAGTTGGAGAAGTTGAAGGCTGACCATGAGGCCGAGGTCAATGAGCTGAAGAAGAAGCTTGAGGACGCGACATCGGCTAGGAGGAGTCTGCTGGGGGAGACCTTGGGATTGTTGGAGAAGACATTTGATCTTGCTATTGAGCAGGTAAAGGCTCGTAACCCGGCCTACAGCCTTGATCTTCGCAACCTATCATATACTTATGAGGTTGTAGATAGGGTCGTGGTAAAAGACGATGGCCAGGATGGAAAGGTCGAGGTGCCCGCAGAGGCAATGCCCGTTGCTTCAGAAGCTCCTACTCGGACTGATCAGTGATGTTTCCTTTTATGTTAATGTTTAGTTGGCCCTGTGTGGCATAGTTGGTTTGTTTCCGAGACTTTGTTAGCCTTTTGGTGGCTTATTTCTAAAACAATTTGCTGTAATTTGATGTCGGATGCCTTCATGTTTGATCCTTCAACTGTTTTTAGACGTCGGTCTCTTGCTTGTGCGTAGCACTATATGTTTTTCGCTAAGTTTTTCGATGTCGTTTTCTTTTTACGATCGATTTGTACGATGATATGACCGAATTTGAATGCGTTGCCTTTGTGCTGTTTTTAAATAGCTTATAGGCCGACGTTTGTGTGCCGACGTTTATCGTATGTAGGTCGACATATGTGTCTAGTTTTGCGCCGGTATTTGTAGCTCATAAGTTAGGTCTCGGTTCTTGACCCTAACTTTGTAGCTTAGCATTTCTTGAGACACTGGAATTTGTTTACTTCATCGTTGCGCAAAAGATACATTGGTTTGGTCATTCCAAAACTTTAACTAAAATATTTCCTGAGGTTATGCATATTCCAGTGCCTCGGGATCTCGTCCTCGTTGAGAGTTTCTAGCCGATATGCTCTTTTTCCTGTTGAGGAGGTGACTCGGTAGGGCCCTTCCCAGTTTGGTGCTAGTTTCCCCTGTTGTGCGTTCCGTCCTCCTATGTCAGCTCGTCGAAGGACGAGGTCCCCCACTTCCAGTTTCCTACTCACTACTTTCTTGTTGTGCCTTGCTGCCTCCCTGCGTTTGGCCGCTTCTTCCTTGATGTGAGCAATTGCTCGTCGTTCTTCCAAGAAATCCAGCTCTTCGCGAATCAGGTCTTCGTTTCTTTCTTCATTGAAGGTGTCGGCTCGCCAACTCGATTCTCCAATTTCAACCGGGATGACGACTTCTGTTCCATAGGTCAGTCGGAGGGGTCCTGTCGAGGAGTGTGGTGTTGTTTTGTATGCCCATAGAACGTGATCGAGCTGTTCTGGCCATTTCCCTTTTGCTTCTTCCAACCTTCTACGAAGGTAATGGTGGCCAGGGCCTCGGCCTCGATCCACTTGGTGAAGTGGTCAATCGCTACAATCAAGAACTTAACTTGCTCAGGGGTCGGGGGAAAAGGTCCTAGGATGTCCATTCCCCATCTGAAGAAGGGCCAAGGTGTAAAGGTGGTTGACATCTCCTCGGCAGGTGCGCAGTGGAGATCTGCGTGTCTTTGACATGGGTTACACTTCTTGACATAGGACGCAACATCTTTCTCCATTGTTGGCCAGTAGTAGCCGGCTCTCAATGCCTTTTTAGCTAGTGCGTGTCCACCGAGATGTTGGTCGCAGCTTCCTTCGTGAATTTCGGCCAAGACATAGGGAACCCCGGTTGGGGGTAGGCATTTGAGCATTGGGTAGGAGAATCCTTTCCTGTACAACTGTTCTCCAACCAGGGTGTACCAAGCCGACGTGCGCACTATCTTCTTAACTTCTTTTTTCTCCGGGGGAAGGGTCCCATCTCGGAGGTATTTCTGGATGGGGGTCATCCAGGATGGTTCCTGGCCGAGCTCCATGATCCTTACTTGTTGAGCAATACTTGGTGAGCTAAGTGTTTCCTGGATAACTGACTTGTTGTTGCCTGGTTTCTTGGTGCTTGCCAGCCGAGAGAGTAAGTCAGCCCTGGTGTTTTGTTCCCTTGGTACATGGTGGAATTCCACTTTTCCTAATTTCCCTGCGATCTCTTTGACTTTGCTCAGGTACTGTTGTAGTATTGGTTCCCTGGCCTGGTATTCACCATTGATTTGGGAAATCATTAGCTGGGAGTCGCTGCATAGTGTGACTACCTCGGCGCCGAGGTCGATTGCCAGGGATAATCCTGTTAGACATGCTTCGTATTCCTCCTGGTTGTTCGAAGTTTTGAACTCAAACTTCAGCTATTGTTCAACGGTCAGCCCCGAACTATCTTCGAGCACTACTCCTGCTCTTGCTCCTTTGGTGTTGGAGGACCCGTCCATGTAGATTGTCCAAGCATTGACCGACTTTAGCGGCTGGACATCTGTCATTTCAAGGATGAAGTCGGCCAAGACTTGTGCTTTAACTGTAGTTCGGGGTTCATACGAGATGTCATGTTCTGATAGTTCTACTGCCCATGTGATCATGCGACCGACGAGATCCGGCTTGTGGAGAACCGATTGGATCGGAAGATCTGTTTGAACCGTGATTGGGTGTGCCTGGAAATTTAGTCTCAACCGTCTGGCCGATGTAACAATTGCAAAAGCTGCCTTCTCCAACCTTTGATATCTCTGTTCTGGGCCCTGCAGGCACTTGCTAGTGAAATACACCGAACCTTGGTTACCATCTCTTTCTCTTATCAGGACCGAGCTAATCCTATCGGAGAGTTTAGCTACGCATGGTAGCCATTACAACCCAACGGAGAAGCTGTCACACTTTTCTCCAGCCCTAGCTCTGCTCTGCCGTCTCTCTAAAAGCTCCTTTGATCTTTGCAAAAGGTTTTATTTATAGAAGTTGGAAAACTATCTGAAATCTGGAAGGAATCTGATTTAAAATTCTTTGAAAAATTGATCAGTATTCCTGTGCTTCATCCTGCGCTCAGCGCGTTTGAAGCGCAGGATCCAGAGAGCAACTTTTAATGCTGCGCTCCACCTACGCTCAGCGCAGGTGGAGCGTGAATTACGTTCCACCTTTCCTTGATTTCTTCTTTTTCAGTTTGATCTCTCCCTGATCTTATCCTTGTTTGATCTGCTTTCCTTATTTCCCTCTTTCTAGCTTGATCTTGTGTTGATTTGATCTTCAATTTGAATTTAGAATTGAATCTGCAAAATCCTTATCCAATTAATTTCTGATCTTATCCTAATCAGCTGCAATTCTATCTTGTTTCTTCATTTAAATCCTTCCATTTTATCTGTAAAATCAACAGATTTTCTATCAAAATAGCATCATATTCAAATTCAAATCAAATAATTACAAAATATGCATTTATTACTAAAAAGAGGTAATTTGGGGCATAAATTTACTATTTTATCCTTGATAAGTGCAGAAATTATACAGTAAATTATCATATATTTTTCACTTATCAACCACCATGATCTTCGGAGGAGAATTACACGAACAAAATTGAAACGGAAGGGATCAACAGAAAATAGTTCTCGCCAAGACAAAATTCTTGAATAAGATCGTCAAAGATGATGGGGATCCAAGAAGTGTTTCTCGTTCCCACAGACGGCGCCAATGTTCGTGTAGAAATTCTCCACCACGTTTCTGGTCAAAGAGGTTGAATTTTCTTGCAATCCACGACGGAGCACAACGGGGCAGGGTGTACCTGCAGGGACCCTGATGCTTAAGTCAGTAAGGATTCTGATCAGAGTATATGTAATAATGAATAATGCGTACCTTAAAATGGTCTCCCGCAGTGTATTTATAGAGGAATTGTGGCGAGCAAATCTGTTAGTTAGTTGTAACCGCTTTCAGCCAGTGTAATGACGTGCTTAATTGAGATCGATGTACACACGCTATGATGATGTCGGATTGCAGTGTGATTCTGTAATATCATCCCGGTTGCATGAGCCGAGATCTAAAATATCTCCAGAACATGTTGTATCCACCATTTTACCCAAAAGCTTGCATAACTAATGCATCATGCCAAGGTTCACACAAATCTTTAAAAATTTTGTCATCCACATGCACGATTGGAAGAAGTCTATTGCCTTCCCCCAGAGTTATCTTTACCAGGTTTTCTGCCAATAAATCTGTCTTTGCACGTGGTATAGGAGGGGCTTTGTCTCCCAATACATTGTCACGGAAGGAAGTCTTTGTTGTTGAATGATCCGATGGTTTTTCCGGTGGATCCACACGTACGGTGACTAGCTGAGAACTCAAAATGTGCGAAGGGTCTCACCTCTAATCGGTACTACTTTTAGAGTTGATGATAAGACTTCTAAAATTAGAAAACTTTTATTCAAATAAAAAATATTTATTGCCCATTTATCTTCAATCCTAAGGGTCGGTTATATCAAAATTGTAATAATGCATAAGCAATTCAGGTAACAAGTGAAGTAAATGTTTGAATCATAAGAAGGGGGGTTGAATTGTGATCTTTTAAAATTCTACACTTTCTTTTAAGATATATTCTGCTCAAGTAGGTTACTAGGCTTATATTAGAAGATTAAAACAAGCAAATGATACTAATAATAAAAGGTTATCTTGTATGTAGAAAATATAGTTTCTCCTTTTTGAGAAGAAACTTTCTCAAAGTGTCACTTACTTAGATATTAGATAGTTTTGAAAACTCTTTTTTATGCAGATGTAATGGTGACTTGATCTTAAAAGAAACTTTCAAGGTAAAGAGAGTGAAGAAAGAAGAAGTATGCACACAGTATTTATACTGGTTCACCTCTTAACCTTGAGGCTACGTCCAGTCCCCACTCTCAGTAGGATTTTTCACTATATCAACCTTGATACAACAGCTTCTTGGGTGCACCACACCACTAGTATTCTTCTGCAACCTCTTCAGGCTCTACCCAGTATTCTTCTGCAGCCTCTGCAGGCTCACACCACCAATGCTCTTCTGCAGTTTCTGCAGGTTTTACAAAAATATTCTGCAGCAAGAGGTCACGCTTAACTTCTGCAAATTCTACACAGCCTTTCTCAAGAAGAACTAACAACTTCTTGTTTGTCTTGAGAGTTACAATAAGTTGAATGATGAAATTACAAAAAAAAGGCTCAAGATAACAACAAATATAGCACAACAAATTTAAAATGAGCCTACACACTATCTTCCGCACTTTCCTAACCGTTTAAGACCAAAACTAAATGATTTGTAGAAAGTGGAATTTCTCTAGAAGGTAGAAGGTAGAGATGGTAATTTTGATGCACAGATTGCTTCTTCTGGTGTTGTGTGTATTGAGATGAAGAGGGAGCTTCTTTTTATAGGCAAGGTTGGCTTAACTAGCCATTGGAATGCCTTGGAGAAGGGGTTAATCTCCCAGCTGGCTTTGTAGGAGCTGTCACTTTCATGTGACAACTTTTCTCTTTCTTCAGGTTCAACTGGTCATATCTTCTGGACCTAGGAATTCTTCTCTTTTTGAGCTTCCTTCTTCTGGAGTAGTTCTTGAGACATGCAGGAATATTGGGCATTTATGTAATTTTAGCATATGGTGTTTGTATATCCAGTAAACTTAATTTTAAGAGTATTCTGTCAGTTTCTTTCTTCTGGAACTTGCTGACATAATTCATTTCTTCTAAAGCATCTGTTATGGCAGATTGTACCATCAAGACATGTTGTCGCATTTGATCGTTTGAAGAAAAGCAAAAGTACACCCTCTCTCCTGAAACGGTCACATAACAACTAGCTTAAGGAAAAGTTTATAAACAGCAAGCCTCATAAATGTTGAATGTGAGAGACTCTACTGAATTACTGCCAAACCTGAATCTGAGTTACTCAACTATCATTCTCATCTATTTCCTTCATCTACCAATCACTTCTTACATTTATTTGTAATCTTAGCTCTTAAAGAGTGATTGTATCTAGAAAATCTCATTGTGTATTCGTACCTTGTACCTTATCCAAGCTAGAAAAACCTCAATCTTACAATCCTTGCTGAAATCCCAACCAAACTAGGAGTTGCCTAAGTGTTGGTGTGGGTAAGTGTAAGCTCGGAGAGAAACAAGCAGAGAGCAAGCCTGAAGAGACGAACTTAAGAATACTTGTACTATAACTGCAGTTATAGTGAAAAAGCTCATAATTGTGAGGACTAGACGTAGCCCAAGGTGTGGGTGAACCAAGATATAAATCTGTGCGTATATTTTCTTGATCCCTACTCAGTTACTTATTCTGTTAATCTAATCTTAATTTGTTTAAGTATTTATATTGCTAATAGAATATATAATTGTTAATCAGTAGTAAATAATCTCAATATATCTAAATCTCAATGTACCGTGTAATTGATTTATCTAACCTTTATATAAGCGAGACTGTGTCTTAAGCTTAGGAGTCAATTTGAGTATCTAAGTTAAATATTAAGAACAACCTCAGATTGATCTCATGTTTTTAGGAAAAGAATTTGTCAAGTCTCTATTCAACCCCCTTCTAGAGACGTTCAACCAACTTTAGTTCATCTGATCTTAATTTGTTTAAGTATTTATACTGCTAATAGAATATATAATTCAAGATATATAATTGTTAATCAATAGTAAATAATCTCAGTTTAACATGTAATTGATTTATCTAACTTCTATATAACTGAGACTGTGTCTTAAGCTTAAGAGTCAAACTGAGTATCTAAATTAAATCTTAAGAACAACATTAGATTGGTCTCAAGTTTTCAGGAAAAAATTCCACAAGTCTCTATCCAACCCTCTATATAAGTCTTTTTCGTTTTTAATATTTTTTCTTTGAGTATTTTAATTGTTTTCTTTTCTTAATTTGACTTGAATATCTCACACATAGGATTAATATGTCGTTCAAAAATTTAATATTGCGGCCACCTAATACCTACTTTATTACACTACAAGAAATTCGCTATTTAGCGACGATCACGACACCGTCGCTATTAGCGACGGCCAGCTGACGCAACTACCGACGCTAAAGGTATAATATTTTTTTCATTTTTTTATTTACTGTCGGCCAGGCCGTCGCTAAAGGAATTTTTTTAGCGTCGGCATTCGTAAAGTTAATGTCGGTCTGACCGTCACTAATTTTTTGTTAGTTTTTCACTATATATAAAATATTTTACACTATATATTCAAAGAAACAAACTTGGCGTAACGGTAATGCTCCTTCTTTGTATCGTGCAGGTTGTGGGTTCGATTCTCACAATTGATAAATCTGGGAAGGACGGCCATGGCACCCGTTGAGTGTCGCGACACCCATGGCTGTCGCTAAATAGCGTCGGCCATAAAATGTCATCACTATTGCATTAACGACGAGGCTTTTAGCGACGGCCACTAGTCGTCGCAAAAGCCGTCACTAATTATGAAATAGTGACAGTTTTTCCCCTGTAGAGACGTCTTTTGGCCGTCGCTAAAAATCAATTTTCTTGTAGTGTTAAATCGACTAAACTAACAAATTCGTCCTTTACTTTTTTTAGGGTCGTGTAGTTTAGTCCCTAAGAAAGAGAAAGACACAATATAATCTCTAATTCTTTGCTCGGTCTGTCATTGTGGTTCAATTGTGTGTCTTCCGTTAACTTTTTTATCATGAGTCATGTTTAGTGGCACCGTGTCACACTGTTTGCCGCTATGACACAAATACAATGTCGTTTTGTAATAGAGGTAAAAATAAAAAAAAATATAACTTTATGTTCACCAAACTGTGAAAATCTTCCTTGTTTTATTTGGGCGTGGGGGGAACCAACTAGAAACTTAAAGAATTGCTTTCTCAATTTCAGATGAAAAAGAATTTGGTTCCTTCAACTAAATTCAATTCAAATAAAGAAATTGCTAGTTTAGTGTTATTAAATATGTAAGGCAAACAATGTAATACAGTGTCACTATATGTGTCACATCATAAAAAAGTTAACGGAAAGCACACAGTTGGACCATAGTGATCACAGACAGAGCAAAGAGTCAAGGATTATATATATTGAGTTTTTCTCTTTCTTAGGGATTAGACTACATGACTGTAAAAAATTCAGAGACGAATTTGCTAGTTCAATCTTATCAAATATATATATAACCATTCATGTAACAAGATATGTGAATTCAAAGTGAGTTCGATTTTTTTGTGAGGTAAAAATCTAGAGTGAGGGGATGACGCCCCAGTCGAAGGCAGGGAAGGGAAGGCCTTTGGGCTCAAAGAGCGCTTATAGAGGTACTTACATTTACCTCACTCCGAAGGGACAAGTGGGAGTTCAAATCTGCTACCTGTCAGATGCGAGACCCTATTTTGCCCCACTTGACTAACCCCTTGGAGTTAAAGTGAATTTGATTTGATTTCAACTTTCTTAGGCCGAGGGAATTTAAAGGTGATCTCCTTCTACATTTAATTAAAATAATTTATTAAAACTATTGTAATTTTATCTAAAATCCATCATTAAAACTTTTTGAGATACAAAATTTATAATTAAATTAGTATAATAAATTTTATTTTATATTTTTTGTTTAATTAATAAGGCCATCTTATTAAATCTTTATTACGAAATTGTTAATTAGGAAAGAAAAAATAATTTAGAAATTTGATAATAATGATATCAAAGAATGGGAGTGAAAGAGGGCATTGCAAAATTATTCAACGAATGAAATTTATTTATGTTAAAATTTGGAAAGTTAATATAGTTGTTATTTAATATTTAATTAATATTTTAAGTTGTATGTTAGTGATTTTTATATATCCCAACATATTGATAATATTTTTTATAATAGGATAGATAAAAATAAATTATGAGATAAATAAGGTAGTTACAGCTAGAGAGAGTGGGGGAGGGAGAGTTATACAGGGGTATTTTTTTTGGTACAAGAAAAGATAGTCCCTGTGCTCGGACACGAGATCACTAACTAATATGATATAACAAATTCATACAACAATAACATATAATAACTCATACAACACACTTTTACAAGACAAACACTGAAAATAAAAATTAAAGAATAAATGAATTTGACAAATTTTATCTATTAACATTATTAGATAAAAGAAATCTTGAAAATAGACTAAAATGGAAACTCAGTGAACGTCTCACTATATTAAGGCCTTGTTAGTGCGAGGGGATTTCAATTCTCGGAGCCTCCTTTCTTGTGAAAGTAATTTTGCAAACCTACAAGGATTAAACATGTTAATTTTACTTACAAAATATAATATATCTAGTCTGCAAAAATATATTGTAAATAATATGTATAAATATTGTATTAGTCAATAGTCACTGAATATATATATATATATGACCCATTAATTATAATAAACAATACATAATTTTTAATCTTACCTTCTAAGAGCATCTTCATTAGTCTCCCCATTTTGTATTGGTTCAAATAGACCAGTCTCTAAATTGACCTTAGATATTGGTTTCTTCAACAACCTTTCACCAATCTGGCCCAAATTTTCCAAATTCTCTTTTGTGGCAATATCAACCGAAGAGTCCGTACCAGTCAACGTATCATCCTGTATACGGAGGTAGTTATGTTGTGAATGAAAAGCTTGAGTTACGGTAGAAAGATGGAAATCAACCATATCAGCACTGGATTGACTAAACACGTCAATTAAAGGAGTAGAACCACTATGTGTTAACCAATCCAATAGACCCCATTTAGCTGCCATTTTTGCATTAAACTTCTCTTCATTCTTGGGAGTTCCAGTGCCTAGTGAGATTATTAGGAATCGACTGTATTCCACAGGCTTGATAGAAAAGAAGTCAGGATTTTCATTAATCATCTGCTTGGTTACTTCATTCACGGCTACTAAAGTCTGCATCATGAAGTCAAAAGAAAAAATAAGTAATGTTTACAATATATATAGATAATAAACTGTCTATATAAATAAAGTTGCCAAACATAAATAATTAGGTAGTGAGTGAATATTATAATTAAGACATACGGGATTATTTGCGCAAACACCGCCATCAGTAAGGTTGAATTCCTGAACATTTCCATTAGAGTCTTGATTCTTGAAGATGTAAGCGGGAAGATAAGTAGGTGCAGCGGAGGTGCTGATGCATATGTCAGAGAGTCGAGCATCCAAACATGGAGATTTCTTTATCTTATAAGAAGAGAAAATGGTTGGTTGCAATGTCTTTATATCAAATGTGGGAATCACAATATTGGTAAGCGTCTCATGCAGACGAATTTCTCCCAACTTCTCCCTCACAACTTGATGAAGGTATTTTCCATCGTATTTTGGTCCTCTTAATGATCTAAACAACTTTCCTATCCCCAAAAAGTCCCTGCGTTAAATTTGTACAGATTAAGCTTCTTCTACAAATAATAATATTTGTGAATACACATAAATATTTTGATTATTCATAAATTATTTTATTTTACCGTATATGGGTTTACAGTTGAAATAGAGAGAGATAGTTATATATATATATATATATATATATATATATATACCTGTGTTGTGGGAAAATCTTGGGGCAGTGTTCCAAGTAAAAAGGCTTGATATCCTTGGCCGGAAAAAGTGGACGTTGATTGTGATCTGGAGCAGTTAACATGGCGGTTACAAGACCACCAGTGCTTGTTCCTGCAATCACATCAAAGTAATCTGCAAGCCTCGCTGACTCACCATCCAACTCCTGCATATGCATTTATATATCGTTGTTAATATATACTACGTACGTATACTTGAACCTGTAATTAATTAGACAAATATGTATGTATATATGAATGTATATATACCTGAAGTTGAGTTTCAAGGAAAGCGAGAATGGTTGCAGGAATAATGCCCCTAATACCACCGCCATCGATGCTGAGAATTGTGACTAAGTTTCCATAAGTGGGAGGCTGAATCTGTAAAAGGGATGACTTTGTTCTCTCCATTGATAGTCACTGAATATTTGGAAATTGGAAGTTTATGTTTACACTCTATGGATCAGTGCCGAACAAAAGCTGAAATTATAAATGAAAAATATTGATCGAAGAAAGGTAGATTCAAGATTTTAGTTGGTTGTTTGATTGCTTAATTTCCTTTACTTAACGTCCTATTTATAGGGGATTTTAGATTACATATATAATGTTCACACTACTGTTGAGTATCTGGCTTGGTAAAAGAAAAGTGTTGAATGTATCCTTAATATAATTAATATAGGATGCACTGACGTGATGACAAGCCCCCGGCGTTGAATATTCCATGGTTCAGAGACGTCACCTTAGATTTAGACTCATAGGGCAAAACGAAAAGAAAAATTAATATTTAGGGACAGAAAACAGTTCCATAGACTTTGGATTAATATCTATATATTTCTACGAAAGTGGTTCACAAATGAGTGGGTCACAGCATTCGCCTAGTCCTCATCTATAATCTATCAAGTTAACATTTTTAATAAAAAATTGACAATTAATTATTTGTAGTTTGAAAAAATTTCGTAGCTTAAATGGCTGTGAAACTATATATACTTAAATTTAAGTAAAGTATGAGTATGACAAAAACAAATAAATAATAAAGTATCATGGAATATTCAACGCAGGGGCCTTGCTCGCGTCGCCTTAGAGTTAGCCTATAATGCGAAACGTTCTGACATCCAGCGCAACAATCGCAGGCAAGAGTCAAGCGTGGGTGTGTATTTTTGGAAAATTATATAAGTAAAGTATCACAAAAACAAATTTTGATATGAATAAAATTAAAATGTTTAAATTAAATATATTGTTCTGAAATATTTTAAGGTGTTACTACCTATTATATTGGCTGGTAAAGATAAAAAAAAAAAAGAATTTTTTAACTCATAATTAAGTTACCATTAATTAAAATTGTTGTTAAATATTGTGTTCTATAATTCAAACATGCATGTACGTAGCATTCTGTTTTATCAAACTGAAAGAATAAATGTAAATTTTCATTTTAAATTATAAATATCTCTGTATGTTGTTCTCCTCTTCATTAATAATCAAGCAAATTAGTAAATGAAATATAGTAATATAAAAAATTAAATAAAAATAAATTTATCTCCACTTGCTTGCTTGATACAATAAAAGTATGTAAAAAAGGGCGAAGAAATTTAAATAAAATATATACTAAAATTTGTTTTAATTTCTATATATATAATTAATGATAATAATGATATATATAAAAATTAAAATTTATCATTGAATGAATTTTATTTTCTAAATATTTTAACAAAATAATTTGATTTTAAAATAATCACAGAAGATGAACACACATTATAAAAGTTGTTATTCATTAAATCAAAGCTAGTAAAAAATATCTAACTGTTCATTCTTCTTCTTAACATTTCTCTACCTTTGTTCCTCTCTCACTTTCAAAATCATTTGTATTATGCATAGATTATATATATAAAAAAATAAATTGTGTTGTTACATGTGTCTACCTGAAACGATTTTCTTTCACGAGCTTTAATGTTTATTCGATTTAAATTTTGAACCATTAAAAATTAATTTCGTAGAATTAATTTAAAATCACTTTTATTCAAAATTTTTAAGATTTTGTAAAGCATTCATCATTTATTTTCAATTATTGATTTCTAGAATCAATTCTACTCAGTTGTGAATTGTAAATTAAATGGACTCATAGCCAAATATTACCATGGCCGATTGCTTTAATTTGGAGGGCTAATGGTGCACAACATATTTTAATACACAAGGACTTTGTCCAACGTGCTTTAAAGAATAATAAATATAACAAATGTTGGGCCTTTCACGATACTGACCTTCCTAAAAGATGGAGGCTACATGGCTGATTTGGTCAATAACCTTCAATCCTGATAATACGAAGATTGGAGATTTTGAATTCAACAACGAAAAAGGTAAAGCATTAAGAAGAAAGATATAGATAAAATTATTGATAATTTGAGAGCACTATTCAGTATACTTCCACCTTGTGGTCCATATCCCATTGCTTGGGTGTTTTGATCGACTTGAAAGTTGGATCTGTGCGTCGCATGCATGACTTTATTTTACACATGCAATGCATAAGAATATATGTGTCAGAGTTTTTCAATTAATTACAACCTATGGCATGGATATATTAGGCAGGGCAAGTTCAAGTGTATTAATACGTACATTCTGCACGTACTGAATTTGATTTAAATTAAGAATATTCTTATTGAAAGTGGTTTTTCTCTTGGCTGGCCAGGTTAATAAAATAGACCATGGAAATTACTTAATGTTTTGAACATAATTGATTTCCTAAAAGATTTGGTTAATTGTATTGCAATTCATCGTATAAATATATAACTATTTTTGCACATGCTTTAGCAAATTAGCTAGGGGTAGGGTCGGCCCAAGGGTAAGGCTGCTTAAGCCCTTACTTTAGGACCCCAATTGTTAGTAACATCCCTTATACAAAAAATAAAAAATATTATTATAATTAGATCTAGTTCATTGGTTTATAAATTGATTTTCCTTCTCAATGATTGTGCATTTTAACTTTTAAAGCTTCTTTCTTTCACTTAATGTATTTAAAAAGGCAAAAAAAAAAACTAGGGTCTCAAATCACATGTACACAGGATTGGGACTTTTGAACTGTCACCTACCTAACGTCAAATTAGAGTGCGCAGTGGGAAACGGTCCAAGCACTCAAGCATGGGGCATTTATTGAAGGGTTAATTAAAGCAGATTTCTGGGTATGGCCAAGATGAGGGTTTGGTCTCTGATTGATGGGCTAAAAATCAAATTAGGAACTCAATGACTTTTACGCACATATATATAATGATATATAATTTAATTAATGTACCTGCTGCTTTCAGTTTTAAACATTGATTTGGGCTAGCTATATATATAGCTTCTCGGCTTCAATCATGTACTTTTATTTTATCAACCAACGACGCCATACGCCACCACCGTCATTAGTTTTCTTGGAGTAACAGTATATTCAAAAATTAGAAGTGAATTACTCCAAAATATACATCAAATTAGCTCATACATTAATGAGTTGTAGAGAAACGTGGAATGTGACAGATGATAAGATGATGAAAGAGAAAAAAACAAAATGTGTAGAATGAATATGTTAATTCAGACTAGAATTATAAATGATGATAAACGGCCTTTAGCCTTTACGCTTTTAGTCCCATGAATTCGACTAACCTCGTTAATTACTTCAATCGAAGTTGAGAGAAATCCATAACTTAGAAAAATTCCAAAATTTGTATCAACAGTAGCAAAAAAATTAATAATTAATTATTTCTATCAATTAGCTAATTAATTATTTTTAAAGAAATATTAATCATTAAAAATATTTTTAGGGGAACAAAATATACGTACCCGAAAGATATATATATATATATATAATTCTAAAATGCATTATATTCAAAACATAATTCTTAATTAATATATAGGGGTGAGCAAAATCCGGCCCGTCCTCCTGACCCGTTCCAACCCAAGCTATTCGGGTTGAGTTAGACCTTGTCCCACATGAAAGATTAGTGTTAAATCGGGTCTCATTCAATAACCCGATATCGGGTTCAGGACGGGTTCGGATTAATCTTCGAGTTACCCAATCCGTCCCATATACGTGTGTGTCTATATATATATATATATATATATATATATATATATATATATACACGATGAGTGCTACCAACACACTCCATGTGATTGGTTAAAACTCACATGGGTCTCACTCCCAATGTGGTGGGACCCATGTGATTTTTAACCAATCACATGGAGTGTGTTAGAAAGAGTGTGCTAAAGAGTGTCTTGCTAGCACTTTTCTATATATATATATAATATTTATAAATTTATATTGCTTAAATTCTTAACATCATTTTAACCTCTTGGAGATTTTTTAATTTAACTTTCCTCTATGATAGAGGCTCTAAACACATTCTATACATAAAGTTGTATAATTATATAGTGATATTTTTCTCTCAACAATATTTGAAAGTTAATAAGAAAGTAAAAAACTAGGATTTAAGGTTTGTGGACGGGTTTGGGTTTTAATTAGTTTTGTACATTGTCAGATTTCTTCGGATTTGTGGACGAGTTCGGGTTTTAATTAGTCTTGTATATTGTCAGGTTTTTTCAGGTTTGTAGACGGTTTCAGGATTAAAAATTTGGCCTGATAAAAAAGTTAGGATTGGGGAAAAACAAAACCCGTCCCTTACTCAACCGTAACCATATTCCAACCAAACAACCCGTATTTGCTTTATTAAAAACATTAAATTTAATTTATTTTGCGCAGAGAAGATATTATATTAAATATTACAATTATAAATAAAAAATCACATTCTTTCTTTACATAGATGAAATCCAATACAAACACTAAAAGGAAAAAATAAAGGATATAAATGAAATTAACAAATTATATTGAACACCATTCTGTATGAACAACAGGCAAATTAAACGTCACACTAGCTATATTAAGGCCTTATTAGTGCGAGGGGATTTCAATTCTCGGAGCCTCCTCTCCTGTGAAAGTATTTTTGCAAACCTACAAGGATTAAAGCCCATGTTAATTTTATTTACAAAAAAATATATGTAATAAGCCAAAAACATATTTTGAATTATATGTATAATTATAGTATAACCCATTAATTATAAAAAAACAATATGTAGTTTTTACTCTCACCTTCTGAGAGCATCTTCATTGGTCTCCCCATTTTGTATTGGCTCAAACAAACCAGTCTCTAAATTGACCTTAGATACTGGTTTCTTCAACAGCCTTTCACCAATTTGTCCCAATTTTTCCAAATTCTCTTTTGTGGCAATATCTACCGACGAGTCCGTACCGGTCAATGTATCATCTTGTATACGGAGGTAGTTATCTTGTGAATGAAACGCTTGAGTTACGGTAGAAAGATAGAAATCAACCATATCAGCACTGGATTGACTAAACACATCAATTAAGGGAGTAGAACCACTGTGTGTTAACCAATCCAATAAACCCCATTTGGCTGCCATTTTGGCATTGAACTTTTGTTCATTCTTAGGTGTCCCTGTGCCCAATGATATTATCAAGAATCGACTGTATTCCACAGGCTTGATGGAAAAGAAGTCAGGATTTTCATTAATCATCTGCTTGGTTACTTCATTCACAGCCACTAAGGTCTACATCATGAAGTCAACAAAAAGAAAAAAATTAAGTGATACTAATTAACAATATATATAGATAATAAATAAATAGTCTATATATATTATATACATATAATTTCTAAAAATAATTGGTTAATTAGATAATATTAATTAAGACATACAGGGTTATTTGCACAAACGCCGCCATCAGTGAGGTTAAATTCCTGAACGTTTCCATTCGAGTCTTGATTCTTGAAGCTGTAAGTGGGAAGATAAGTAGGTGCAGCAGAGGTGCTGATACATATGTCAGAGAGTCGAGCATCCAAGCATGGAGACTTGTTTATCATATAAGAAGAGAAAATCGTTGGTTGCAATGTTTTGATATCAAATGTGGGAATCACAACATTTGTGAGTGTCTCATGCAGACGAATTTCCCCCAGCTTCTCTCTCACGACCTTATGAAGGTATTTTCCATCGTATTTTGGTCCTCTTAATGATCTGAACAATTTTACTTTCCTGCATTCAATTCGCACAAATTAAGCTCCTCAATATGTACAAATAGTAATATTTATAAATACACAAATATATCTACAGTTTAATGTATATAAAATCACGTGTTGTCACATCATTTAATAATTATAATATTTTATGTATTATTAAACTGAATAAATGATGTAATATCATTGGATTAGGGTATAAACATTTTTCATCCATTATTGCCTTATAGCTTAAACAACGAGAAATATTTGTGTAGATATATACCTGTGTTGTGGGAAAATCTTAGGGCTGTGTTCTAAGTAAAAAGGATTGATATCCTTGGCTGCAAAAAGTGGACGTTGTTGATCATTTGGAGCAGTTAACATGGCGGTTACAAGACCACCAGTGCTTGTTCCTGCAATCACATCAAAGTAATCTGCAAGCCTCGCTGACTCACCATCCAACTCCTGCACATGCACATATAGTTGTTAATACTATTTACACTTAATTAACCTATGACATACTTAATGTGATTTATATATACATACATCTTAATTTGGAAGTATATTATTTATATATACCTGAAGTTGTGTTTCAAGGAAAGTGAGAATAGTTGCGGGAATAATGCCCCTAATACCTCCTCCATCGATGCTGAGAATAGTGACTAAGTTTCCATAAGTGGGAGGCTGAATTTGTGCAAGGGATGACTTTGTTCTTTCCATATATACTAACTGAATAATTGGAAATTAATGGAATTAAGTTTATGTTTACACGTATACCTAACCAGCTTAATTGCTCCAAAGATATATGGAATGCCAAACAAATGCTGGAATGATAAAGCTTATGAATTGCTTTCACCAATATGGAATCCCTAGAACTTGCTGTTAGAATGCTTTCCTGACGTCCTATTTATAGGGGTTTTTAGATCACATGCAAGCAATATTGGATAAAGCTTGCTAGTCCAATCCCAGAGGAGCCAGCATTATGTTTCAGTACGTATTTGGCTTGGTAAAAGCGTTGAATCAATGTCTAGCATCAAGGCCCAGCGTTGAAATATTCTATGGTCCAAATAGAGTTAATTAGACGACATACATATAGGTTAAATTAAAACAATTAGTACAAAAAAATAGTTCCATCCATAAACTTTTATATATACATCTTTCCTATGAATAATTTATATGAAAGTAATCGCAGAGGTGGAGCATACTATAATTGGTCTGTCTCGACTCTCACCTCAATCACGTTACTTTTTATCAGATGGCAAACAGTGTGATAGAGTGTCACTAAACGTGACACGTTATAAAAAAAATTAACAAAAAACACATAATTGGGCTATAGTAAAAGAAAAAATAAAAAATCAGGGACTATATTGAGATTTTCTATTTTTTATTGCAAGTCAGGGGCTGATTTGATAGTTTACTCATAATTAATATGTCAATTTAATATTTTAAATAAAAAGAAACAATTTGTAAGCTTTTTCCTTTTTTTTACAACATTATTTATATGTATGTCTCATACAAACTACTTAAACCTCTTACTATTAATAATTAAACTCTAATGTCTTTTTTAGAAAAAAGATTTCTTCATCATTTTAATATATGGCTATAAAATAGTTTTTTTCTAAAAGATTTTGGTTTTAAAATAATTTGTTATTTTGGAGTGATTTTTTGTCCAATAATAATTACCTTTTCATGACATAATTAATAATGCTCATCTTCGTGAGTTTTTTATTAGACATCACATAAATATGCACCAAAAACTCAATTTGTCACCTGACAAGATCACCTTAAGTTGCACATTTATTTATATATATATAATATGAGAATCATTATTTATACAACAAATCCATACAACAATTCATACAACATATTTTTTATCTCTTTCTCTCTCTATCATATCAACTATCACATTTGACACTTCTCTCTCTTCTATTCCTATCTATCTCATAGTTGTATGAGATTGTTGTACCATATTGTTGTACAAAAACAATTTCTCTCTCTATATATGTATATCACTTATATTAAAAAAATATTTAAAAAAATCGAATATGCGCACAAGTCTTATATTTTTTTTATCATTATTTTATTTATTTATTACTAAGTAAAGGTAAATTAAGTATTTTTATAGCACAGAGGGCAATTTTACCTTGAGATCAGTATTGAATATGTAACTGCACATTTAATATTTAGAGAGAAAGTTTTATCGTCTATAAAAATTCTACTAACTTGGGTACAATTGCTCTTATAAAAGATACTTGTGATCTTATATAAAAAATTATATTAAATTATTTCAATTTGCACAATAAATTTAGAATAACCACGTAGGTTTAAGATAAAGATTAATTTAGTGGTGTAGTAAGAAACTTCATATCGATCCTTTTCTATAGCATGTTGATGTTCCTGAAGTTTAGCCGCCATCAATCAATAGGTTACGGCAACCGATATATGGGCGTGATTCATGAATTCTAGTTTCAAAACTATTCCTTTTTTATTGCAAATTTTAAGCACGTGGAAGTTTTCTTGATGTGTTATTCTTTGATTTAAAAATAACTACGTACTCCATGAGTTAAGTACTGGCCACTAGCCAGTAAACAAAAATGTTGAAAATTCCAAACAATGAGGCGTGACAATCTTTTCATTCTCAAAGGAAAATGATTGTTTAGGTCTCCAACAAGGGTAGAAGGAAAACGTTTGTAGATAAATATCTGGGCAAACACAAGGTGACCGCTCTTCCCTCACTATCTCTGAAAACAACAGGAAGACCAATTCCGTGACCGCTCTTGATTAATTGCCGTATCAATGTCGTGCCTATATGTGTTCTATATATAGATCAACAACATCCATGCGGCAATCAGTGTTTTTAAAAGCTAAAATTGGCACAGTAAATCCAAGGTAGCTTAGCTAGGTAACCTTATATATGTCGAGAAAAAAAATTATTTCCTAAATTAAACAGGCTGCTATATATAAAAGAAGGAATTTAATGGATGTATATAAAAAAAATTATACTATAATCTAATAATATATTATTATATTATTGAATTTAATAATATATATGATATTAAATTCATTAAATAATAACCGTAAAAAAATCATTAAATAAGATGATAATATATATAATTAAATGTTAATATAAAACTTTTTTACGGTCTATATATATTTATTGAACTCATAAAAAAATATAACAGACTTTGACCATTTTCGAAAGATTCATAATAGAATTATTAATTAAGTTATCCGGTGTAATTAATATTATTTTTATATATTATTAATATTTTTACTTTTACATATATTATAGACAGGGACGGATGCAGGTTAAAGCCTTTGGGGGCAACTGTCCCACAAAAAAATTTAATTTTTCTAAAATTACATATAGTTTATTAATTGTCCCAAAAAATGATCATATAACATATATTTTCTTTTTATCTCTTTTCATTACATTACTCGTCACATCTCACAATTCTCTTTCTATATTGTACCTCTTTTAGTATGATAAATTCATATAGGTATATCTATGAGTATTGCCCCCACAATCTAAATTTTCTGGGTCCGTCACTTATTATAGATGTATAAATTCCATGTAGTTGATTCCTTTTAATGGATAAAAAAATTATTGTTGTCGTCGTTGTCATACATATAAAGTAATTTTTAACACAAATTTCATTTGTTTGTAATTTTTTATAAATAAGAATTATATTAAAAATAAGTTAAATGAAAAATCTAAAGAAAATAACTTTCCTATATATAATAGTAATAATGAAATTTAAATTTCTAAAACTATCAAAATTTCTCATCACTAATCCTAGCCACTTAAATAAATAAGAATGATAAAATCTATATATATTATAAAATTAACTTGAACTTTGCTTTTAATGTGCTACTAATGAAATATAACATATGAAATACATAGGTATTATATAATTAGTATTATTAAATATTAAATCTATTACATAATTTACTAAAAATTAAAAGAAATATTTATTACACTATATTAAATTTTAAAATAAAAAAAATACTCTTAATTAATTATATTAATCAATTTTAAGTTAAATGAATCATTTGATCTTATTATATACTATAAATTTAATTTAATATCTATAGGTAACAAGACTTACTATTATATTTTTATTTTAAGAATATAAAATAATTATTATAATTTTTAGTATAAAATTATGCGTATAATGTCTTATAATTATATTAAAAAGATAAATTCAATTAGTTTTATATTATTTAAATTCCTAAACCCTAAACCCTAATATAGAGTAAATAAATAGAATAGAATAAATAAGAGAGATAATAAATAAAAATATTAATTTATAAAATAGATAGATAAATAATATTAGAAAAAATATATTAAATTTAATGTAAATCAACACATTTATCGTATTTTTTAATATGCATATTTATGTAATAAATTAAATAAACAGGAATGGATAATGAAAGAAACTGTTTTAATATAATAATAATAAAGTAATTAACAGTGTGATTAAAAAAAGAAACAAAAAGAAATAGTAAAAGCAGATCTGCTTCCTGTGGAAGATATCCTTTGTTCATAAAAAAATTATTTTATTGAAATGAGAATAAACAAAAATAGTCAATGAAATAAACGGTTTTAATATAATAATAATAATAAAAGTAAAATAAATTGTGATAAAAAAAAGGGAAAACAAGAAAATAATAAAGGCAGAAGTGCACAACTATAAAATATACTTGAGCCTTTATATTAATTACTATCACAATTATGTTATATCTATTAATGAAAAATTTAATCTTGATTGTTCAGTTACACAATTTCTCCAAATACAAAATTTATAATCTTAAATATTCATATTCAATGTTTAATAATTTTGTTGATCGTTATTAATTTTTGCAATAAAATGTATATGTAAAAAACTAAGTATTAAAATATAATCACTAAAAATAAAATTAAACTATATTAAAAAGTGCACATTTTACGTTTTATTTTCTACTATTTTTCAATTAATATATATATTACTTATTCTTTTTTTCTGCCTCATGTTGAGGTAAAACCAATTAAAATATGTTTGTTTTCCTTTATTTTCATTTGGTTGATCTTCCTAATTTACCAACTCATGAAATATGATGACTGGTTCATATTCTAAAATCAAATATTAAATATGTAAGTTAATATGTAACAACATGGGTGTTTCATCTTCCCAATTCATTAATGGATAATAAACATGCTTACATGTATGCATAGCACATATCCTCAATTTTTTTACACTTTAAATAACTATTTATCTTCTGTTCTTACTTTAGACATTGTTGGCACATCAAGGAAGAAATGTCAATTATGTTATTGAGGAACATAAACCCTACATTAGCTAGAAAAGAACAAAACTCCTTATCATACATACCTAAGAGATTGATAATAAAAAAAATAATTATGAGAAGCAATATAAAACAAGTTTGAAAATCCTTCTTATTATTGAGTTGAAATATAAAAAATACACTAAAAATGTAACGTGCAAAAAAGTATTTAATCGACTTTCTCAATATATATAAAATTAAAACATTTTAATTTTAATTAATTTTTGTATAATTTTCATAAATATCTGATTGAAAAAATAATAATTAAAAAATATAAATAAAATCCATGCAATGCAAGGGTATTATCACTAGTTTAAAGAAAATGAAACTTATATATCAAAAGAAAAGACACGTGACAATGATATGAAAACAATTAATTCATTTATAACGAGTGATTAGTTCAAGTTTTACAGTTTAATTTCCCTTAATTAAATAATTACGTCTTAAATTCATGTGTTGTTTGTGAAAAAAAAAACATATTATTGAATGTCCCATCTCGAATCAAATTATCTCTTCTAGATAATACGTATAGTTAAATAGTTAACTCATCCTTAAAAGAGTTGCATTTATAATAGTCCTAATACTTAGCATTATATATTATTCTACAATTCATATAAAATTACATATTAAGAAAAATAATTAATGCGTTGATTTTTAAGAAATTATTCTATAAGATTACAAGTTTACCCCTATTTAAAATTAAACTCTACTCATGATAATTGTGTCACCTTAAAATAATCTTTAATGATCAACGGGAGCAAATATGAGAAAAAACAATAAATGTTTTTAGATTTGTGCACTTTATCTCATAAATCAAACTAAAAAAAATTCTCAAATGTTATCTTATAAATAGGACCGGAAGGAATAATTAAAAAAAAAAACCAAAAAATAGCGTGGATTTGAGTGTAAAGATTGCCACGCTTCATTGTTGGGAATTGTCAACATTTTTGTTTACTAGCTAGTGGCCAATTAACTCATGTAATAGTAGTAGTAGTTATCTTTATATATATATATATATATATATATATAAAAGTAAGGTAGTGAAAGTGACAAATGAAATTTAAAGTGAGGGCAAAATACTAAATTTCTTAAAGTAAAACTTCTAAAAATAAAAAGTATCATGACATTTCAAATGATTAATATTATACATCACCATTAATTAACTATAGTAATTATAATAAAGTAAATATCATTATAAAAATAAAAAATTATGATAATAAGAAATATAAATAATGATAATTTAAAGCATATATAATAATTTTTAAAAAATAAAAAATAATAAGAAATTTAAAACATTCTCAAACACTTAAAAAATTAATTTATAATCATGTTGGTAGTAATTATAGTAATTATTTAATTATAGCTATTTTTATATAAAAAATAAATATTATTTAAAGCTCATTTTAACAATTTCAATATTAAAAATGAAAGGTTTATAACATAAATAAAAATATAATACGAAATTTAAAACATGATAAAATAATTTCAAAAAGGTTAAAACTTTATTTTAAAAAATAAAAATATAATATGAAATTTGAAACATACTCAAATATTTCAAAATTATTTAATAATTATAATGACATTAATTGTATTAATTATTTAGTTATAGTTAACTTTATTATATGAAACATCAATATTAAAGTCAATTTTAACAATCAATACTACAAAAAGTTTATAACATAAATAAAAATATAATAAAACAATTATAACAAATTAAAATAATTTAGAAAATTATTTCAGAAAATTAAAAATGTAATACGAAATTTGAAACATGCCCAAACACTCAAAAAATGTACAACTTTTATTATAATAATTATAGTAAATTATCATATCAAAATATCAAATATCAGTATTAAAGGTCATTTTAATAGTTTAAATATATTAAAAAAAATTTATAAGATAAATAAAAATATACTATAAAATTTTAAATAATATTAAAAAATATTTTATAATTACATTAATAGTAATTATTATCATTATTTAATTATTGTTCTTATGTGGGTTTCCTATTTTTGTTTAACGGGTCTTTGTGACATAGGATCAAGAACAACGTTTCTTAATTTTCATGTTTTGCAAATGTCAAAGTCCCGACTAAATATTTGAAAAAATTAAATTGTGATTGGTTATGACAATTTTCATTTGGTTTTTGAATTTTGTATTTTTTTTAATTTTATTGTTGACAATGATAATGAAATATTGATAATGTTGCAGAATTTCTTTAATTGGTGACTTATCTTTGTATGTGTTGCAACAACTTAGTTGTTTTGTAAAATTTCACTTGATAGAAAATTAAAATTTAATTTGGTTATGGGTAAACTAGCTAGCAAAGTTTTTAGGTGGTTGATGAACTGAATAATGCCTATAACCCATAAAATTTTAATTCTATTCAATTGTATTGCCAAATGCGAGCATATATAAGTTGACAAGGAAATTATTGGTGTTTAGAAATAAATATTATAGTTCGGTTTATTTGAATTTAAACCTTAAAATAAAATAATGAGTGTTACGTCTGAAAGCAATTCCAAGAATAATGTATGTGCTAAATTAACAATATGTGCTAGAGGTATATTCCATAAGCAATAGAAAAAATCTCACTAAGGGTCATTCCATAAGCATTAGAGATAACGGATTTCATATTATATTGTATGAATTTTTTATTATAGATCAGATGACAAATCAAATAAAATAAAATCTTTTCAAATAAATAAAAAGATATAAAAGACTATAACATATAAGAGTGTGTTAGGAATAAAAGATGTAATCATTTAATTTAACACTATTAAATGAGAATGGGAATATTAATCATAAGTGAATCTCTTTGGAGAAAAATTCGTTCGGTATGAAAGGGGTATGAGAGGGAAAGTTTAAAAAATTAGTCAATTTCATGGATATGTACAAAAAATTTAAATATGACTCCCATGGAAAAAAGAGTCGGTAGAGAGTATGATTGAAAATGGTGGTGAGACATATTTTCAGTTACATAAATGGGTTAGGGGGAGCAATTATAGGACAAATAGTTATCAACCTTTAAAAAGAGTTCGTTATCCCATTAAAAATAAGGTAGTGAAAATAAGGCAGTGAAAGTGGCCAATGAAATCTAAAGTGAGGGAAACATAGTAAATTTATTTAAGTAAAACTTCTAAAATAGAAAGTATCATCACATTTCAAATGATTAATATTATACATCACCATTAATTAACTATAGTAATTATAATAAAGTAAATATCATTATAAAAATAAAAAATTATGATAATAAGAAATATAAATAATGATAATTTAAAGCATATATAATAATTTTTAAAAAAATAATAAGAAATTTAAAACATTCTCAAACACTTAAAAAATTAATTTATAATCATGTTGGTAGTAATTATAGTAATTATTTAATTATAGCTATTTTTATATAAAAAATAAATATTATTTAAAGCTCATTTTAAAAATTTCAATATTAAAAATGAAAGGTTTATAACATAAATAAAAATATAATACAAAATTTAAAACATGATTAACTAATTTCAAAAAGGTAAAACTTTATTTTAAAAAATAAAAATATAATATGAAATTTGAAACATACTCAAACACTTCATCACATACATAGGTAGGGAAATAGATGTGCAGATTATCTTGCTAAGAGGGGAGCTATTGTTGGGAATAATTTTTCTGTTTTCATAGAATTAAATAGTCCTCTTAATGAGTTATTGCTAGCTGATGCTAGGAGGGATTGTGTACTTAGGGGTAGTTTAAGGTAGGGTTTTGTGTGTATTCTTTCTGTTTTCTTTTAGTTCATTCCTTTACAAAAAAAAACACTTCAAAATTATTTAATAATTATAATGACATTAATTATATTAATTATTTAGTTATAGTTAACTTTATTATATGAAACATCAATATTAAAGTCAATTTTAACAATCAATATTAAAAAAAGTTTATAACATAAATAAAAATATAATAAAAAAATTATAACAAATTAAATAATTTAGAAAATTATTTCAGAAAATTAAAAATGTAATACGAAATTTGAAACATGCCCAAACACTCAAAAAATGTACAACTATTATTATAATAATTATAGTAAATTATCATATCAAAATATCAAATATCAGTATTAAAGGTCATTTTAATAGTTTAAATATATTAAAAACAGTTTATGAGATAAATAAAAATATACTATGAAATTTTAAATAATATTAAAAAATATTTTATAATTACATTAATAGTAATTATTATAATTATTTAATTATTGTTCTTATGTGGGTTTCCTATTTTTGTTTAAAGGGTCTTTTTGACCTAGGATCAAGAACAACATTTCTTAATTTTCATGTTTTGCAAGTGTCAAAGTTCCGACTAAATATTTGAAAAAAATTAAATTGTGATTGGTTATGACAATTTTCATTTGGTTTTTGAATTTTGTATTTTTTAAAATTTTATTGTTGACAATGATAAATGAAATATTGATAATGTTGCATAATTTCTTTAATTGGTGACTTATCTTTGTATGTGTTGCAACAACTTAGTTGTTTTGTAAAATTTCACTTGATAGAAATTAAAATTTGATTTGGTTATGGGTAAAACTAGCTAGCAAAGTTTTTAGGTGGTTGATGAACTGAATAATGCCTATAACCCATAAAATTTTAATTCTATTCAATTGTATTGCCAAATGCGAGCATATATAAGTTGACAAGGAAATTATTGGTGTTTAGAAATAAATATTATAGTTCGATTATTTGAATTTAAACCTTAAAATAAAATAATGAGTGTTACGTCTGAAGCAATTCCAAGAATAATGTATGTGCTAAATTAACAATATGTGCTAGAGGTATATTCCATAAGCAATAGAAAAAATCTCACTAAGGGTCATTCCATAAGCATTAGAGATAACGGATTTCATATTATATTGTATGAATTTTTTATTATAGATCAGATGACAAATCAAATAAAATAAAATATTTTCAAATAAATAAAAAGATATAAAAGACTATAACATATAAGAGTGTGTTAGGAATAAAAGATGTAATCATTTAATTTAACACTATTAAATGAGAATGGGAATATTAATCATAAGTGAATCTCTTTGGAGAAAAATTCGTTCGGTATGAAAGGGGTATGAGAGGGAAAGTTTAAAAAATTATTCAATTTCATGGATAATTTAAATATGACTCCCATGGAAAAAAGAGTCGGTAGAGAGTATGATTGAAAATGGTGGTGAGACATATTTTCAGTTACATAAATGGGTTAGGGAGAACAATTATAGGACAAATAGTTATCAACCTTTAAAAAGAGTTAGTTATCCAATTAAAAATAAGGTAGTGAAAGTAAGGCAATGAAAGTGGCCAATGAAATCTAAAGTGGAGGAAAATAGTAAATTTCTTTAAGTAAAACTTCTAAAAATAGAAAGTATCATGACATTTTAAATGATTAATATTATACATCACCATTAATTAACTATAGTAATTATAATAAAGTAAATATCATTATAAAAATAAAAAAATTATGATAATAAGAAATATAAATAATGATAATTTAAAGCATATATAATAATTTTTAAAAAAATAATAAGAAATTTAAAACATTCTCAAACACTTAAAAAATTAATTTATAATCATGTTGGTAGTAATTATTTAATTATAGCTATTTTTATATAAAAATAAATATTATTTAAAGCTCATTTTAACAATTTCAATATTAAAAATGAAAGGTTTATAACATAAATAAAAATATAATACAAAATTTAAAACATGATAAAATAATTTAAAAAAGGTAAAACTTTATTTTAAAAAATAAAAATATAATATGAAATTTAAAACATACTCAAAGACTTCAAAATTATTTAATAATTATAATGACATTAATTGTATTAATTATTTAGTTATAGTTAACTTTATTATATGAAACATCAATATTAAAGTCAATTTTAACAATCAATATTAAAAAAAGTTTATAACATAAATAAAAATATAATAAAAAATTATAACAAATTAAAATAATTTAGAAAATTATTTCAGAAAATTAAAATGTAATACGAAATTTGAAACATGCCCAAACACTCAAAAAATGTACAACTTTTATTATAATTATAGTAAATTATCATATCAAAATATCAAATATCAGTATTAAAGGTCATTTTAATAGTTTAAATATATTAAAAAAAGTTTATAAGATAAATAAAAATATACTATGAAATTTTAAATAATATTAAAAAATATTTTATAATTACATTAAGAGTAATTATTATAATTATTTAATTATTGTTCTTATGTGGGTTTCCTATTTTTGTTTAAAGGGTCTTTGTGACCTAGGATCAAGACAACGTTTCTTAATTTTCATGTTTTGCAAGTGTCAAAGTCCCGACTAAATATTTGAAAAAAATTAAATTGTGATTGTTTATGACAATTTTCATTTGGTTTTTGAATTTTGTATTTTTTTTTTAATTTTATTGTTGACAATGATAAATGAAATATTGATAATGTTGCAGAATTTCTTTAATTGGTGACTTATCTTTGTATGTGTTGCAACAACTTAGTTGTTTTGTAAAATTTCACTTGATAGAAAATTAAAATTTGATTTGGTTATGGGTAAAACTAGCTAGCAAAGTTTTAGGTGGTTGATGAACTGAATAATGCCTATAACCCATAAAATTTTAATTCTATTCAATTGTATTGCCAAATGCGAGCATATATAAGTTGACAAGGAAATTATTGGTATTTAGAAATAAATATTATAGTTCGGTCTATTTGAATTTAAACCTTAAAATAAAATAATGAGTGTTACGTCTGAAAGCAATTCCAAGAATAATGTATGTGCTAAATTAACAATATGTGCTAGAGGTATATTCCATAAGCAATAGAAAAAATCTCACTAAAGATCATTCCATAAGCATTAGAGATAACGGATTTCATATTATATTGTATGAATTTTTTATTATAGATCAGATGACAAATCAAATAAAATAAAATATTTTCAAATAAATAAAAAGATATAAAAGACTATAACATATAAGAGTGTGTTAGGAATAAAAGATGTAATCATTTATTTTAACACTATTAAATGAGAATGAGAATATTAATCATAAGTGAATCTCTTTGGAGAAAAATTCGTTCGGTATGAAAGGGGTATGAGAGGGAAAGTTTAAAAAATTAGTCAATTTCATGGATATGTACAAAAAATTTAAATATGACTCCCATGGAAAAAAGAGTCGGTAGAGAGTATGATTGAAAATGGTGGTGAGACATATTTTCAGTTATATAAATGGGTTAGGGGGAGCAATTATTATTATAGGACAAATAGTTATCAGCCTTTAAAGAAAGTTAGTTATCCCATTAAAAATAATATATAAATTTTAAACAAACATCCAATGATGTGTTGACACATCATTGAATTTAATAATACCTCCTTCTGTGGGGAAAAGTTGGACCAGTAATTCTCGGTCTCTGGACAACGTATACCAATTAAATCCAAAAAATTTACATGTCGGGGTGGAATAAAGGAGAAAGGGAAGTAGTTTTAGTTTGTTAGGATATATTGTGCAAATGAAAAATTGAGACAGGGATAAGAATAAAAGATGAATAGAGAAAAATAATCATTCACGTTAATATGTAATTTTTAACTTTCATATATTATGAATTCAATTTATTAAAATTATTATATGTCTTTTTTTATCAAATTATTATTATATGTCTAATACGACAAAATATCTCATGCATGGCACGAGTACACGACTACTTTTAAATTAAAGGAAAACACGTTAGGAAAGTTCAACGTAAAATTACAATAACAAGTACTAGTTTTGAACTAGAATTCATGAATGATGCCCCATATATCGGTTTGATCAATAACCTATTGGTGGCGGCTAAACTATATCTATATATTTATTTATTTATTTTGCACATTGAATGGTGGAACCCATATCGTACTGATTTGGATACATTTCTGCATAAGAATTTCTAAAAGATAAAAATAGAATGAATCAAAGAGGTAAAATGAATTTAACTTCTCCATAAGTTGAAATTAGTTACTTATAGAGAATTTATATGAGAGCTTTTGGAGTAAGTAGGTTATAAAGACTAATTTCAACTTATAAAAAAGTTAAATGAATTTGACCTCTTAGAAGTATTTATGAAGAAAATTTCATCCAAGCCCATAATTAAGTTAAGGAAGATGCTAATTTGTGTTTTATATAATATCATTAATACAAATCTAAACATAAAAAAATTATAAAATTATGAAACATTTAATATTATAAATTTCCGATATAAATATTATAATTTCCAAAAAAAAAACATTGATTCGTTAACCGCTAAAACACTAATTAACCGGCCTAAGAGTGTAATCGGGTTGGGTTGGATCGGGTTTGGAGTGACATCAAGTCTGAACCGATAGAATGGTGGTGGGTTGGGTTGGTTCGGGTTTTGTATTTTTGGGTGAGTAACCCGAACCGAACCAACCCGAATATGTTCGGGTTGGGTTGAGTTGGGTCATCGGGTCATGAACATTTTTTTCTTTTTTTTAAAAAAATATGGAAGATGAAATTAAATTAAAATATAAAATAAAAGAAATAAAGAAAAATAAATTGAGATGAGCATATGAAATAGGATTTGGGGGACCACATTTGCTTGTGTTGCCGCTGTGCCTTTTTTTGTTCTCTCCTTGCATGAAAATGAAATAAGATTATGACTTCTTTTTCTAGTTTGGTTCGGGTTGGGTCTATCGGGTTCAACATAGGCAAACCCGAGATCCGAACAGAACCAGACCGGGTTTGAAAGAAAATGTCCAAACCGAACCATTAAATATCTTCGGGTTAATTGGGTTGGATTCATTGAGTTCGCGGGTTGGGTCGGACCCGCTTACACCGCTAAAACCGATCCTTAAATTAAACGTTGATGGTTCCTATCCAATCATCTATCAGCTTTGCCCATTCTTTTATCAAGTATTCATAAAATTTATAGTAAATAAATTTAGACTTAAATATATTTTTGGCCTTTTAAAATACACGTGTTCAACATGACTAGCGATGGTCTAACATTCTATTAACTATTCTAACGGTGAAAGGATTATTTTGAAAGAAAAAAATTTAGGGGTGTCAGCACCCAATTTCGTCCGGAAGTTCTATTTCACTTTTTCTATCTCTTATTTCCATGCACGTATATATTTGTGGTATTTAATTATTTCTTTTTTTACCTTATTAAAAATCTAAAAAATAAAATGGAAAATCGATTAATTAATTAGTTAATTAATTAATTGTTGGAGATAATTAATTAAATTAAGTGATTGATTAAACCTTAAAAAAAAGGAGAAAGAGGGGATTTGTTTTTCTTTCTTTTCAGAAATTGCATGTGGGCCAACTGGGCCATCATTTGCAAATCTTGACTTTTTTTACATTTTTCTCTCCTTTTTCTAAATCTCTTTGGGCTTGGACCCTTTTTTCTTTTGTAAATCCAGGTTTTTTATTTTATTTGATTGGGGTCAACAGAGTTTTGGGCCCAATAATATGTTCTTTCATGTTTTTAAGAAAAAAAGAAAAAAAACTAAAAAGTTCTGGGTTGGGCCAGCTGCGTTTCCAACCCAGTGCATTCCTTTTTCTGTTAAGCCTATTTCAAGCCATTTCTTAAAAAAAAAATCCTCTGTTGGGCCATTTGGGTTGCTAGCCCAGTACATTTCGGACCCTTTCTAAGAAAAAAAAACTTTGTCTCATTCTTTTTTACTTTTTCCACCCATCAGATCATTTTTCCCTCTTCTTTTTATTCTTATTTTTTAACTTAAAAATAAAAATGCTGTGAAATGGGTAACGTGCAAGGTAAGAATTCGGCAATTCAGAAGAAGCAGGTAGGAGTTGCAGGTTGCAAGTTGCAACCTTGAGCAACTCAATTCATCATCATATGGGCGTAGGGATTAATCTTTTTTGCACCTATAAATAGTTGTGGTAAGTAGTTTTTTTCGTTTTCTTCTTGACACAGAATACAGATAGGCAGAAAAATCAATCAGGAGGATCCCATACACAAAGGTTTTCCGGATGAAATTCGAGTGACAATAGGCTTGAGTCACAAAGTTACAAAACAGCAAAAGCAAAGGAGGCATCTATTTGGTATCAAATGTTCTTTCCCTTTAGCCTTTTTTTTCTTTTTGAACTATACTATTGACTAACCTGCCTATGCTTTGTGCCAATTCATTGTTGAGATTGTATTGTGTGTGATTGATAACAAAATCAAGCGAACAGAATATCACACCAATATTGAGATACCGGTTCAAATCTAAATCAGAGTCTAAAATAAAGAGTCCTATTTTATGTCCAATATACACAGTTTTTATTTGGCATAAATAAGCAAGATAAAAAAGAGAAGGTCTGAACCACCCCCTTTGAGGCCGCGCACTGTTCCCCTCTCTGGCAGCCATGGCCTCCCTTGAGGTCTCCCCTCCACTGTCCCCCTTTCCACAGTTACCACTCAGAGTCCTGTGAAAAAGAAAAATCGAAGCCAACAATCAAAACAGTGGCACAAAAAACAGCAACAGTTTTTTCAGTAAAATCAATAAAAATTTATTTTTATCAGTAGCAAAGAAGTGGCAGAGAAAGAGGGAAAACAGGCTAGAAAAATAAATCAGAGAAAATGGTACCCCTTTTCTCGGGCGGCCAAACCGGCCGCCAGCCGTGCCTCCGCCGTCCCATGCGCGGGCTTCTCTGCCGCACTCCGCCTCCTCCGCCACTGCCAATACCCACCGCCGCCTTCCTCCTTCCCGCGGCTATTCCTCCGCCGCTACTGTTTGCATGCGGCCCTGTCCCTGCGGCCATCACCCTCTGTCGTCGCCGCGAGCCTCCGCTCGCCTTTCCCTGTGTGGTCGTTGCACAGCCGCAGCCGTCTCCATCGTACTCTTCCCGCGGCCACCGCCGCGCGCGCCACACCACCGCCGCCGTACAGAACGGGCGTGAACCTCCGCTGTTCGAAACGGCCGCGAGCCACCGCTCGCACTCCTCCCTTGCGCGCCGCTGTGCGACCTTCTCCGCTGCTCCATGCAGCCGCCGTCCACCTCCGTCCCGCGGTCGTCCTCATCGAACCGCCGGCGGCCGCGGCTGCATCCTCCTTGGTCATGCAAGGGGGCGGTCGCCCCTTCCCCTTTACCCACATTTTCCCCAAAACCAAACCCTAAGGGGAACCATGTGAGAGCAAGAGATTAAGAGAGTGAGTGAGTGAATGAGGAAAGGGACGGTTGAGGGAAAGAGATGGTGAGGGTTTGAGAAGTTTGAAAGTTGAGTGGTGAGATTGAGAGAGTTGAGTGGGTGAGGAATGTGCATCTGGAAGGTGAAGGGATTGAGTGTGGGAAATTGAGATAGACCGTGAGATGAGAGAAGTAGGTTTGTGGGTTCTAGGGTTAACCACCGTCCCATTCCCCCCCTTTTTTCTTTTTTTTTCTTTTTTTTTTTTCTTTTTCCTTTTTCCTTTCCCTCCTTTTTCTTTCTTTTTATTTTGTGTATTGTTTTCTTTTTTAACAAAAAATCTGGTACCAAGGCTGGCTTCTCGCCCAGCCCAGCCCATTAAAATAGATAACTAAAAAAAAAACAAATAAAAAAGAAAGATAATAATAATAAATAATGGTAGATTTAATAGTAAATAAATAGTAATTAGGATTTTTTTATGTTGTGTGTGGGGCCATGATGCAATCTGATGCCCAATTTTATTTCGTTGTGTGTAATTTTGTTAATTTTCTGGGTTATTATTCATCTCATTTTCTTTTGACCCACCATCTTGTATTTATTTGTAAATATTTATTTCTTTTATTTGGTCTGCGTTAATAACTTATGAATATTTGTCTGCCCTTGAATTTTAGTCGGTGTTGCAAATAGTACTCGTTTATAACTTAGGACACCGTGTAAACGCGGGTTAGTGTTAATTTACTCTTTTTTTAACAAATATAACAATAAAATAATTTTTTCTAAAAGATAACCGATCACGTTAATGGAATAGCATTTCTATCCTTTAACATATTTTTTTTTTTAGAAAAGCGAAGTTATTGAGTTATAGTCATTTACTACTCAGTATGTGTTTTCCTGAAAATAATCTCTTCCAAAAATAATAATTTCTTTTTCAAAAATTACGTTAATTGAATAGCATTTCTATCAATAACGTAAAAAAGAAAATATTGAGTATAGTCATTTACTAGCTCAATAATGCGCTTAATCTCAAATCTCTTCCAAAAACAATTTCTTTTCAAAAATTACGTCAATTGAATAGCATTTCTATCAATAACGTAAAAAAGAAACATATTGAGTATAGTCATTTTACTAGCTCAATAATGCGCTTAAATCTCAAATCTCTTCCAAAAATAATTTTCTAAAAATTTTTTTTTGAATAGCACTTCTATCAATAACGTAAAAAAAGGGAAAATATTGAGTATAGTCATTTACTAGCTCAATAATGCGTGGAAATTTCAAATTCATTTTCAAAAAATATGATCTTTTTAAAATTACGTTAATTGAATAACATTTCTAATCCATAACGTAAAAAAGGAAAACTATTGAGTATAGTCGTTTGCTAACTCAAACTAATGCGGAATTTTAAATCTTTTTCTCAAAAATGTTTCTCCCTCAAAATAAATGACGTTTATTGAATAGCATTTCTATCTATATAATTCCGTCTAAACAATCTCAAGGTTCATTGTATAGCCATTTGCTAGCATCAACTTTGCTAAAAAAATTGCAATTTCTTTTTTTCTTTGAATTAAAAGCATTACCCAAAAACAATTTCCTCTTCTTGTCTATTCTCTAAAAATTAAAAATCAATTTCTCAAAAAAAATACAACAAAATCAATCTTTTTTTTTACAACACGTTTTTCAGAACTACGTAGCTTTGATTTCTCCATTGCACTTGGGGAATACGTACAGGAGCGGGAACGGACCCGTCAAGCCAAAATAAACAAAAAATATTTTTTCCTCTTTTACATCCAAATTTCAATTCTTTAGAAAAAATACAAAAAATGAAAAATAAAAAAAAAATAATTTTCATTTTCATAAGAAAGGGGGTAAAACGAATACTTTCAAGTTAACAAGTTTGCACAATTAATTAGAGGTAACCGTTTTAAACGGATGTTGTAGGGGTGCTATACCTTCCCTACACATAAATGACCCCGAACCCAAATCTGGTTTATGAAGACCATTTTTCTTTTTTAAAGGGTTTTTCCAAATGTTTCCCTAAAATAAACTTTGGTGGCGACTCCATTGAACTCAATTTTTCCAATATGTTTCGCCGACTCGTCGTGACCCCGGTTTCGACAAGGGGACTAAAAGATAAAAAAAATTAGGGGGGACAAAAATGAAAAATGCATGTATTTTAGAAGGACCAAAAACATATTTAAGAATAAATTTATATTGATATTATATTTGGTGTTTTTAATTAAAGAATATGCAATATTTAGTCCAGTTGATATAAAGTGAATTTAAAATGAGAATGATAGGAGAGAGCTTATCTTTTCCTTGGATTGCAATCCAAACCAATAAAAGAAGGAATATTATACATTTATTGGTCCTCTTTTATTTATTTGTTTTTTTTCTCTAACTCTCAATCCAATAATTTTTTAAATCAAATGTTTTTCAAATCATCACTATTAACTATACTTTGTTAAGTTACATTTACAGTTCTCTTGTAGTTTGTTTCAGGCAAAATTCCACCGAAAATTTCTTGTATTTTTCGATTAGAAAAAATATGTATTAAATTTCTAAAAAAAACCACAATTTTTATGAAAATGTTGCCGTAAAAATTTTCTATTTCCTTGCAAAAAAAAAATCATAGGAAAATTACTATAATTTTAAAAATCTGTCAAAAAAAATTTCTGTGAATGTTTTAAAATTCCTATAAAATTCTGTTGGAAAATCCATAAGAAAATATAAAAGAAATAATACTACGTCATAATTTAATGAAACATAATTACCTGGCCTTCTTGATTGCTCATATAATTTATTTCTTCTTCCTGAGTGTTGCCTTGATAAGGGCAGTGTCCATTGGGATGATCACCTCCACATAATTAAATCACATCTCTAAATTTTGCTATCTCTGACCAGGATTGGATATGAATGCACACAACGTGGAGTTGTTGAGGCAATTTGGCCATTGCTTGGTTAGTGCTTCAATCTGTGAGTCATAATTTTATTTTGAGCTAATTGCATTGTGTGGTGTTGAGATCTAGCACTCCTCTCTTCTGGACAGTGTGCCTATTGTGTTGAGCCTGATGATCTGTAGAGGCTAGCTAAGGCATCAATTATCTTTGTTGCTTACTCAACATCCACAGACATCATGGTTCCGCCAGCTACTGTATCCAGAATCATTTTGGTATATGGCCCAGACCATTACAGAATATATTTAGCTGGGATATGTCTTCAAATCCATGGTTGAGACATCGTTCTAAGTAAGGATTGAAATCTCTCCCAGGCTTCACAGCAAGAAAGGTTCATCTGGGTCCTTGTCTGAATGTAGAAAATGTATGATTTTGCCACTTATGTATCTGGATGGTGGAAAAAATCTATTTGAAAATTTCTCCTCAACCAAGCTCCACTTGTTATACTTTAGTTGGGATGGGATTTAAGCCATTCTTAGCCTACCTGCTAGAGAAAAAAGGAAACGTCGTAAATATACAATCTCGGTCCCTTTCATCAAATCCCATAGTTCCTATCAAATCATAAAATGTAGAAAAATGAGTATATGGATCTTCATGATCCATTCCTGTGAAACTGATGAGAACTATAAGGCTTAATAACACTAGCCTTCATCTTCCAAAGATATGGTGGTAGGGTTGGTATTGTTATGCATGGAGAAATGTCTTGGTCCTTGTTGCATAGTATAATCACAAAGTATCCTTTTAGGAGGATTTGATCTTTCACCAGCCATATCTTCTAATTTTTTTATGGGATTGAATTGATGTGAGTTGAGGAAGAATTGGAAGATTCTCTTATTTTTGGTCCCATGCTTCTTCTTTTGTTTGTTACTTTGTTTCTTCTTGATGCCTTCCTTGTCTATTTTCTGGTCAAATTGTAATTGATCTTCAGAACCTTGACCTCGTAAAAGCATAAATCAAAGACAACTCAAGCAAGGATTAGTACAAGGTAAAATTGAATAAAATTAACTAAACAAAGAAAACTATTCACAAGTACTTAATGAGCAAAAACTATGAAATTTAAAGAAACACAATGTTCCCCGACAACGACGCCAAAAATATTTATTGATTTCCTGGCAAACACCAAATCTACTGTAGTATAGTAGTTTAGAATAAGGGTTGTTGTACCCACGAGGAACAACGATTTCGATTAAGTTTCCTAGTTTACCCGCTCATTAAGTGTATTTACAAAGAAATTGAATATAGTCATTATTGGTTGATGATAAATTAAAACAAGTTTGCATAAATATATTAATAGTATAGTAAAGTAAATGACAGAAAATTAGTTGGAGAAACTATGATTGAATATCATCTATCTCACTCGTTTGTATTCTGGTAAATTTATAATATATAACAATCGAAACTATCGATATTGCAACGCACGAAAAATTTATACTGATTCGTCAAATAAAATTCATAAGAAAATTTTCTAAAATATCGATTCCTCAAATATTTAATAGATTATCCAGTATTACGATTATGTTATAAGCAATCGATACATTGAAATCTATTCCTAGTATTACAACATATCAAGTATTTCATTCAGATCGGATTTCACGAAATACTTTCCAGTTAAATCTCAAAATCAAAATCAAGATCCTATTGATCAGATAAAATCAAGCAGTAAGAGTAGAATGAAAATACCAATATCAGATAGAAACGAAAATACTATATATATACATCACCGGAATACATCTAAGTTCGAGTCGATTACATTCAATCCCAAGAGAAGATTTAGCCCTCATGGCAGCCATTACAAACATAGAATCAGGAGCAGAAATGAAGAAAATCTGCTTCCGGAGCTTTTCGTCACTTTTGTTCTCATTCCGAGTTTCTAAAAATGGAAAAGAATGAAGTTACGATTCTTCTGATTCTGTTTTTGCCCTGTTTTGTTTCTAAGTAAGTGACTTCTCGCTTGAGCAAGAAGAGTACTTCATGGTTAAGAAACGTATTCTCACTCAAGCGAGAGATGCTCGCTTGAGCGAGAGTGAAACAAAGGTAGGACTCAATTTTTATGGCAATTGCTGATACGAACCGGAAGCGTAAAGATAGGAATGTATTAGACCTACTGGTAGAACCTAAGTTATCAAGCTAGTAGTTTTTTTAATCCGAGAACAAATGATAAGCTCTCACAATGAGAAAAATCAGATTTTTTTTAATTCAATTGTGTGTCTACAAATTGATTCTCATTGACAATATATAGCAAAGGAATTCCCTAAAATAAATTACCTAAAAGATACAGTTCTAAATTAAATAGATTTAATCCTAGATAAGATAAAATATAATTCTAAAAGATTTAATTCTAGATAAGATAAAATATAATCTTAAAAGATTTAAATATAATCCTAACAAATCTGATAACAATCTGATTAGCTAGATACACTTTCTCGAAATAGGCTCTCCTAAGATTCAGAAACAGACATATCCGATTGTCAGATTGGATAACACTCTTGTACTTCAATATGAATTAAGTTAAACCACTTCTTTGGATATTCTTCTACTTGATGGTCTACTTTTCTTTGGACTTCAGTGATCAAGAGTTGCAAAGCTCTCTTCATCCGCTCAGATCTGGCCCCGGTCATTGGACCTTCAATCCTTTGCAATACATCTGAGGCATCATGGTTGAGGTTGGACGGGATCGTGTCAATTGCGCTCAAGTGAGGATTTCCTCGCTTGAGCGAGAAAGTCAAACTTGCTATTTTTCTTCTATTTTGCTCCTTTCTTCTTGCCTCTTCAATCTTCTTCCTTTTTCCATCTCAATTCAATCTTGCACAAATTGGGATCAAATGATGACTTCAATTGTAAACATATCTTGGAATAAACAGTTAAATTCCAAAAGATTCTAAAGTTAATTAGGAGTATTAAAATAAAATTAATACATTTCAAACAATAAGCACTCAAATTCATCATTAAACTTTACTTAAATTGAGCACTTATCAATTATGGATATTATAAAAGATATAATTTTTAATTATATAATATGTGTATAAAAAAATTTTTAAATGGCTCCCCTTGTCATACTTAATATCCGCCATTGATCATCATAATAATAGGCTAACATCCAAGAATATTATTAGTAGGAGGATGAGCAGACACCCAACGTTGACGTCCGAGTTTAGGAGAATGGTCATCTAATCATTTGACCAAAGGGTATATTTACGGTGGACCATAGTCCACGTGGTCTACAATGTAAAAATATGGTAATTTAAATTTCTGATTATTAAATTCAATGCTCATTTTATTAATAATTGATATTAAACCAATTTTTAATTACTTTTATAAAATATTGGTTGAAAAGAATAAAAATTCAAATCGATAGAATCATATAATATAGAAGTTTCCCCTTTAACTTTAACTTGATAGATCTTCAACAAAACTAGAATAAATTGTGTTGTAAATCCATATTCTCCCTCAAATTAAACTCAAATAGTCATGTAAGGAGCATTTAATAAAGGATGATTCTAGGGTGGATTAAATAAAAATTTGGTTCACCTAGTCCAACTTACATTTTATTAGTTATAAAAAGTGAATGAATAATTTTATTTTTTATTAAATAGTCCTTACATTATTTCAATTTAAAATATGTATTTAATACAACTTATGCTAGTTTTGATGAGAATATATCAATTTAAAGTTGAAGGAGGAAATTTTTACAATACATGATACTATCAATTTGAATATTTATTATTTTTAACCAATATTTCACAAAAATATCTGGAAATCGATTTAATATCAATCATTAATAAAATAAGCGTTAAATTTAATAATTAAAAATTTACATTACTATATTTTTACATTCTGGACCACGTGGACCATGCATGATCCATCGTAGATAGACCCATTAATAAAAAATAAAACTATTCATTTATATTTAGTAATCAATAATATGTAGGTGAGACTAAGTGAACCAAATTTTATTTCCTCCACCCTAAAATTTTCATTTACCAATGGCAAAGTGTAAGTTACATGTTTTATGTTTTTTATTTTCTTTAGTTTACTTACTATAGAGAATCTAATATTTCTATGACTTTTATACAACTTGACTTATATGGCGGCATCCAAGACCATCACTCATGTTATCTATTTCTAATTTCGTGATCCCTACCCTTCTTGGTAGAAGATCTTGTCAATCACCCACGAGCATTGGTTCAAGACTTTTAAGTCACTTGTTAAAAACTTAAGACATTTACTTAAATATTTAACTTGCAAAAGTTACGTATGATTACTTATTGACTTGGTTTTTTCATCTTGAGAGACCATATTTCCTGCTCCCGTAACAATAGTGGTATGATTACATTATATACCACTATTGAGATTATGCAAAAGGTTTGAAGGAGAGAATTAACAATAGAAGAAAAAGGGTCACACTATATTACGAAAATAGTTCTTACACAATTTTTTTTTTTATATTTGTTCTATTACCCAACCCCAAATCTTTGATTGACTTTTCTTTATAATTTTCCGAATCTTACTGACATGTCTGATGTACGTACCGACTTGGTCGTGTATATACACTTAAGCCTCACTCCTCATCCATGCATCATGCATGGAAACGATATTGACCTAGCTGCAGGGGCGCGGACTGACCTTCATCATCTTTTAAGGATTGCACCTGATTAGTACGTATGACCCTTATATCAAGGACTATTGGGAGGACGATGATGACAAGCTCGCTCATCCCTCATTCACCTCCTCCTCGTCATTTTTTCATATTATTTGATTTTTAGTGTATTGTTTCATTTTTAAAGTATGTCTAACTTTAATTGCTTCGCTTTAAATAAAAAAACATGCCTTATATAAAAATACAATAATAAACAAAGTAAATTAATGGTTATTAAAGAGTTTAAATAAAATAAATAATATCTTTAAATATAAAATAAATTATTTTTCATCGCTATTAGTATTTGGGTGTGCTACATTACTCACCGTCTAGTCATCAGTACGTAAAATCCTAATAAAAAAACCACCAATAACTAATTTATTTACCGTCAAAACCACCAATAACTTATTTTGTACACTTAAACTTAAGAATTTAAATGTGAGTTTAATTTATACTAAAATCATGTTTCAAACGTGATATTTATAAAAATGGTTCTTACAAAGACTATAAAAACCCTACTTCACTCAAGTTGGGGAATGATAATACAATTTAGTAAAGTAACTCGTATAGTCCATAATAAGAGCGTGTGTGTTCTATGCTAAGAGGATCCTTTTATAGGCTTGCTCAACTTAACTTGTTCAAGTTAACTTGTCCTTTAATGCTCATATCTCCTCAGCATGATTCCTGGTTCCTTAATTTCCTTAAATGGGGTTGTTTATTTGAATATTTAATTTTCCTTTTCCAGTGTGATTTGTCCCTTGTCTTGTATAACTGATTGATACACTATTAATTCTGACTGACTTTCCTTGATTAATCATTTGTTGAATTTGGACATTTAGATCATCTTGATCATGGAGGCATTGACTGAGATAAGATATCGTGTATTGTCGAGGTATGAGGGACCTCAGGCAGTAATAATTAAAAGAATTAATACCTTGAGTATGAGAGATCTTGGGTGGTATGCTACATAGTCCCACAAGCTACAAGGTATTAAGGTGAAGTGGCTTAATAGTTAAAGAAATTAATTAATACCTTGGGTATGAGAGACTTCGGGCGGTACGCTACAAAAACCAAACACACTCTCCAAGTATCTATTTGATTTACAGTTGAATAGAATTGATTCTAGAATCAATTGTTGGAAATGAATGATGCACATTTTACAAAACACATTGGACGAAAGTGATTTAAAATCAATTCTGTGAAATTGATTATGGACTGTTGAAAAATTTAAACAAACAGACATTAAGTAATCAATAAATTTGATCAACATCATATCCTTGCGGCGGAAGAATGGTCATTGGTCATGGTTTTTTTTACCCTTGTCCGATAATGGTATTTTTTATGTAATGTGTGAATTTTAATATGGATTAATAGGTTATGTAATGAATATGGTTGTACTATCTAAGAGAGAGAGAGAGAGTTATGATAAAATAAGAGGTATGTTTTTTAAAAGAAAAATCTTTATTTCCAATTCTGTCTATCCATTAATTAATTACTTTATTTAAATTATTAGGAGAAAATATTGATATAAAAATATTTTTAGGTGCACAAAATATATGTACCCAAAAGATAGTTCTAAAATACATTATATTCAAACTACAATTCTTAACCATATATAAAATCTAAGCAACCAGCCTGTATTTGCATTTAATATATAGAAGATAGACGATTCCAGGGTGGACCAAATTTTATTTGGTTCACCTAGTCCAACTTACATTTTTTTTGCTTATAAAAGATGAATAGATAATTTTATTTTTTATTAAATAATTTTTATATGACTATTTGAGTTTAATTTAAGGAAAAATATGGATTTACAATACAACCTATGCTAATTTTGTTAAGGATGTATCAATTTAAAGTTAAAAGACAAAATTTTACATTATATGGTATATCGATTTAAATTTTTATTATTTTCAAATAAATATTTCATAAAAACAATTGGAAACTATTTTAATATCAATTATTAATAAAATGAGCGTTAAATTTAGTGATTATGAATTTAAATTACTATATTTCTACGTTTTGGATCACGTGAACTATGGTCCACCCTAGACAAACCCAACATTATATAAAAGAAATCTGAAAATAGCATAAGAATGGAAACCTAATGAACGTCTCCACTATATTAAGGCCTTATTAGTGCGAGGGGATTTCAATTCTCGGAGCCTCCTCTCCGGTGAAAGTATTTTTTGCAAAACCTACAAGGATTAAAGCCCATGTTAATTTTATTTCAAAAAAATATATGTAATAAGCCAAAAACTATTTTTGAATTATAGTGTATATTATAGTATAACCCATTAATTATAAAAAAAACAATATGTAGTTTTTACTCTCACCTTCTGAGAGCATCTTCATTGGTCTCCCCATTTTGTATTGGCTCAAACAAACCAGTTCTCTAAATGACCTTAGATACTGGTTTCTTCAACAAGCTTTCACCAATTTGTCCCAATTTTTTCCAAATTCTCTTTTGTGGCAATATCTTACCGACGAGTCCGTACCGGTCAATGTATCATCTTGTATACGGAGGTAGTTATCTTGTGAATGAAAACGCTTGAGTTACGGTAGAAAGATAGAAATCAACCATATCAAGCACTGGATTGACTAAACACATCAATTAAGGGAGTAGAACCACTGTGTGTTAACCAATCCAATAAACCCCATTTGGCTGCCAGTGTTGGCATTGAACTTTTGTTCATTCTTAGGTGTCCCTGTGCCCAATGATATTATCAATCAAGAATCGACCTGTATTCCACAGGCTTGATGGGAAAGAAGTCAGGATTTTCATTAATCATCTGCTTGGTTACTTCACTCACAGCCACTAAGGTCTGCATGCACCATGAAGTTAACAAAAACAAAATGAAAATAGTGTTGTTTACAATATATATAGATAGATATATAATAATTGTTAATTTATAAAAAAAAGTTTTTTAATTAGAGAATATTAATAGACATACGGGATGATTTGCACAAACGCCGCCGTCAGTGGAGGTTGAATTCATGAACGTTCCCATGAGAGTCTTGATTCTTGAAGGTTGTAAGCGGGAAGATAAGTAGGTGCAGCAGAGGTACTGATACATATGTCGAGAGTCGAGCATCCAAACATGGAGATTTCTTTATCTTATAAGAAGAGAAAATCGTTGGTTGCAATGTCTTTAATCAAATGTGGGAATCACAATATTGGTAAGCGTTTCATGCAGACGAATTTCTCCCAACTTTTCCCTCACGACCTGATGCAGGTATTTTCCATCGTATTTTGGTCCTACTAATGATCTAAAAAAACTTTCTTATCCCCAAAAAGTCCCTGCTTAAATTTGTACAAATTAAGCTTCTAGTATTACTAAAATACTCGCTCCGGTACTCCTTATAAGATAACGTTTGAAGTTTTTCTATGGTCTTATTATAAGATAAAGTGCACAAATTTAGAAGCATTTATTGTTTTTTCCTCATATTTATCCTTGTTGACCATTAAAGATTTTAAGGTGACACAATTAGCATGATAGTGGAGTTTTTTAATTTTAAACAAAGAGGTAAATTGTAATTCTATAAAGTAATTTCTTGAAAATCAACGCATTAAATATTACTTTTATTAATATGTGTGTTTTTACCTAAATTATCTTATAAATAATACAGGAAAAAGTAAAAAAAAAATTATTTTAGTTTAAGGATATGGGTTTACAGTTTACATATATAGAGAGATAGTTTTGAGTATAGATATCGATAATATACCTGTGTTGTGGGAAATCTTAGGGCTGTGTTCCAAGTAAAAAGGCTTGATATCCTTGGCTGCAAAAAGTGGACGTTGTTGATCATTTGGAGGCAGTTAACATGGCGGTTACAAGACCACCAGTGCTTGTTCCTGCAATCACATCAAAGTAATCTGCAAGCCTCGCTGACTCACCATCCAACTCCTGCATATGCATTTTATATCGTTGTTAATATATACTACGTACGTATACTTGAACCTGTAATTAATTAGACAAATATGTATGTATATATGAATGTATATATACCTGAAGTTGAGTTTCAAGGAAAGCGAGAATGGTTGCGGGAATAATGCCCCTAATAGCACCCCCATCGATGCTGAGAATAGTGATTAAGTTTCCATAGGTGGGAGGCTGAATCTGTAAAAGGGATGACTTTGTTCTCTCCATTGATACTGACTACTGAATATTTGGAAATTAATGGAAGTTTATGTTTACACGTTCACTTAACCAGCTTAATTGCTCCAAGGATCAATGCCGAACAAAAGCTGATATGAAATTAAGCTAATTATGAGTTGCTTACAAAAATATGGAATTAATTAACGCTAGAACTTTCGAGGATAAATGAAAAATATTGAAGAAATTAAGGTACGTAGATTCAAGTTTTTAGTTGTGGTTTGATTGCTTAACGTCCTATTTATAGGGGATTTTACATTACACTAAAAATATCGTTCGTGCGTTGCAACGGGTTATATTAATAATTATTATATTATATGAGTAAATTTTAAATACACATATATGTAATATATATTAATTAATTATTTTTCTGTCATATGTTGAGTGACCTATATTTGTAAAATTTGTGTTTTTATTTTCCAATCATATCTTGTGAAAGATTCATCATCATTGGTGTGCTTCCTCCTAAAAAAATATCAGTAATATGTAAGTTTGTAAAAGTAATTTTTACGATACATGATTTGTTGGACTATTTTTTTTCCTTGATATAAAAAGTTTGAGTATGAGTGTATTTTATATATACACATAGTATAAGGAAGTGAAAGGACATAATGAAAGATGTAATGTTGCAGGTGACCATATTTATTTTAGTAGGTTAATAAATAACATTTAAATAATATTTACAAATATAGATCTTAATTGTAATATGTAGTATATGATATGCATTAAGTAACAATTATGAATGGACATAACCCTCCTCCTCCTCCTCCCTCCTCCTCCCCCTCCTCATCATCATCATCATATAAGCTCTTTAATGTAATATGTTGAAAAGCACTCAATGGAATACAAAGAGGTGAAACTATGCATTTATTATTATAAATTTTATGTAAGTTAAACTATGCATTTAAAAGAATAATTCAATAGGTATTATAATAATTATTGCATATACATTTAATGAAAAACTCAAGTGAATTATACAATATATATAGATAGATTGCATAATGTTCACTGTTGAGTATCTGGCTTGGTAAAAGTGTTGAATTAAATGTCCTCTAATATCCGATGCACTCATAGTCACGTGATCGAACCCCCCGCGTTGAATATTCCATGGTCTAAACGTCGCCTATAGAGTGACTCATAGGGCAAGAAAAAAGAAAAATTAAGGGACAGAAAACAGCTCCATTGACTTTGGAATGCAATCGTGTGAATAAATAAACTTACATAAGAGTAAAATTATCATTTTTTCTTGAGAGGAAAAAAATCGTATGTGTCTTGCTTTAATTTTTTCTACCCATTTTATATATTTTAATATATAACCAAATAAAAAAATTATATAATTTTTATCATATTGTCTACCCAATTTCTCTCCCTTCATTTTCTTTCTTAAGTAACCAATGACTAATAATTAAGCTTTCTTGTCCAGCACGATAATCCGCAGACAAAATAGGTGTGCATGTTTTTATTTGGACAAACATAAATAAAACATCACAAAAACAAATTGTTACATGAGTAAAATTAAAATGTTTACATTTAATTTTATTTTTACTGTTAAACTTTTATACCATGATATCGACTTTTATATATATACCATGCTATATCTTTGTTTGTTCTGAAATATTTTAAGGTATACTTACTACTTATTGTATGTAACTAGGAATGTAAAGCGAAAACAGATTAAAAAAATTAATGTTAATTACTTATTATTGCTTGGTAACGTAAAATCATTTTTAAGTTATATATAATTAATTAAAATTGTTGTGAAATATAGTGTAATGTCGTATTGTGCTCTAATTCAAACATTTAGCATTTTGTTTTATCAAACTGAACGAATAAATATAAATGTGTTTAGTTTAGTAAATGAAATATAGGAATATAAAAATTTAAATAAAAACAAGTTTATTATACTTGCTTTATAAAATAAAAGTATATAATAAAAATAAAAGTTAAATAAAAATTGAGTCTGTCTAGGGTGGATCATGCATGGTTCACGTGGTTTCAGAATGCAAGAATATAATAGTAATTTAAATTACTGATCATAAAATTCAATGGTTATTTTATTAATGATTGATAGTAAACTTATTTTCAGTTATTTTTATGAAATATAGGTTAAAAAATAAAAGTTAAATGAAACTAGAATAAGTTGTATTGTAAATTCATATTTATCTTTAAAGTAAACTCAAATAGTTATATGAGAACTATTTAGTAATAATAAACTTATTTAATTTCATCGCTTTTTAACTATTGATAAAATATAGGTTGGATTGGGTGAACAAAATTTTTTTTTGGTCTACCCAGAATCGTCCATAAAAATATGTACTAAAAGTTGTTTTTTATTTTAAAGTCATTGTAATTTATTTCTATATAATGATAATAATAAATTTTAAATTTATAACTTCTTACAAACTATTCAAGCCCTTTATTATTGGATTCATTTTATTTGCTAAATATTTAAAATATTTATTCAATATTTTGATTTTAAAAATAATGACAGGACAGAACAAAATAAAATATGAAACACATTATAAAATATGAAACACACTATATCTCGCTTTCAAAATTGTGTATCAAATTAAAATAAAATTATGCTATGACTGAACTATATACGTTTACTGTATTAAAAATATAATGTAATATTATTCAAAGTATTAATATATATTAAATTTTTATTATTAACAATATCCCTTGACTTCAAATGACATTTTTAGGTATTTCTCTAATCAGTCTAATATATGGATTTAATATATATATATATATATATATAGATATATATATACTAACAATATAAAAAAATTACATTGTCACCCAATGATGTGTTGTCACATCATTATTAAGTTTAATAATACATGAGGTGTCACACTCCTTAAATGATGTGACAACACATCATTGGATAAAACCGTGTAAAATTATTTTACACTGTCAGTGTATACTATTAAACTATTCTAATGTTTGATAATTTTCACATTTAGTTTCATGAATTGAGATTAAAAAAATTTAGATTGAGTGATATTACTTTTTTCCCCTCTATTTTTTATTGGATAAAAAAATTAAATAATAACAAAAATATTACTATAAGTTATATATGTGTGTGAGAGAAAATAAAACAAAAATTCTTATGGGGACAACCTCCCACACACTAGCAAGTAGATCCGGCCCTATATATATATATATATATATATATATATATTATATAGATATATATGTATATATATATATATACACACCACCACACACGCAACAAAAGAACCTAAGATGGCTTTCTTTTAGCTAATCATAGAGTCGTGGATCAATTAGTAATATAGACTAAGATAAGAGTTTACAGGATTCTATCCCTACAAAACATGTTCGTAGAGAAAGGTAAAGAGCTAGCCTTAATAACCCTGAACAAAATTACCCTGATAAGTGATAAGAGAGTTACATGCACAAGGACTTTGTTCAACGTTCTTTAAAGAATAACTGTAATAAATTTTTGCCTCTCACGAAACTGACCTTCCTAGCTAGGAGGGTGTAGCTAGCTGTGTGCCTGTATGGCTGATTTGGTCAATAATATATGCTTCAATCCAGACAATACAAATAATTCCCCTAAAACAGGAGTTTCACATAATCCAGATTGGAGATTTTGAATTGGACAACGACAAAGGTAGAGAAAAGATTATAGATAAATTAATTGATCATTTGAGATTACTAATTCCGTGATAATTTTAGAATAGACCTAACTTGGATATACAATAGATTAGGGGTAGGCATGCGACGGGTTGGGATGAGTTTTTTTTCCGTCCCGTACGTGACCCTAATTTTTTATTAGGTCAAATTTTTAGACCCGAACCAGACAACAACCCGAAAAAAACCCATCCACAAACCATAAATCCTAATTTTTTACTTTCTTATTAACTTTTAAATATTGTTAAGAGAAAAATATCATTATATCATTATACAACTTATATGTTTTTAAAGTAGATAGAACCTTTATTACAGAGGAAAGTTAAATTAAAAAATTTCCATAAGTAAAATAATGTTAAGTTTTTAAGTAATATAAAATTATACATATTAAATATATATACATGTATGGGACGGGTTGGGTAATTCAAAGATTAACCCGAACCCGTCCTTAACCCAATGTCGGATTATTGAATGAGACTCGATTTAAAACTTAATCTTTCATGTGGGACAAGGTCTAAACCCAGTTCGAGTAGCTTGAATAGGGACAAGCCAGTGAGACGAGTCGGGTTTTACTCATCCCTACAATAGATCTCCTCAATTTAATTATCATTATAAAAATAAATTTAATTTTATAATATATATCATTATTTTTAAATATTAAATTTATACATTTTTAATAAAGGTCTACCATAAACTTTTTTTTTTTTACTTCTATATGATTCTAACATTTCCCTGATTCAGTATAGGCAGGTCATGTGGTGATATGTTTTACTATTTCCTCTTCCACCTTGTGGTTCCATTGATGGGGTGTTTAGTACTTGAAAGTTGGAACTGCGCGTTGTGTTAAAAAAACGGAAACGAAACGATTCGGACACAAGATATATACAAATCATAAAAGTTATATAACACAATTATTATAATATAATTATACAATTAATATAGAAACACAAATTTTACAGTAGAAAAGAATCAATATTTTATATGTTAGCATGAGTTTATTTAAACATAAAAATGTTATAATTTAATTAATTAATTATTATGGTATTTTTTTGTGTGAATCCAGGGACTTTTCACATATGCAATTTTACCAAGAACATTCATACGGTAGGAATAACTATCTCAATAAATTTTTTTTTCCATATATGGAATCAAATTAACCCCGAGTTTTGCTGAAGGAGGCTAATTATTATGGTATACACTGATACACATCTCTATTGGTATAAAAAAATTGTAAAATACAAGTATTAAAAAGGATTCATGAAGTGTTTTACATAAACATGATAAAACTTTGATATCCATTTTGGGATGTGGGAAGGGGGAAGAGCCGGAAAGAGAGAAATAGAAAAAATAAAATAAAAATGAAGAAAAAAGAAAAGAATAAAAAGATATGATAATTGATGTAATGAAAAAAAAAAATAATATATAAAATTAAGTGTAAAATATACGTGGAATGTAAACAATCTATCACTCCTTACATAAATGTGTGTTAGGAGTGTAAATATCCAATTTAATCCAACGTAAACCATAAAAATCGAGCCAAAAAAATCGAAAAACCGAATCAAATCGAGAAAAATAAAAATACCACAAACCACCAAAACTGAATTTTTTATTATTGGATTGGATTGATTTTATTGAATCATATATGTTGAAAACCAATCCAATTCAATCCAAACTGAATTTATATACACATATTATTTTACTTATAAAATAATCATATATACGTATACATATATATATATTTATAAAATTACGTACACTTTTTATGATTTTATTATCTACCATATTAATATTCCTATAAATATATTAATTTTAAAATAATTTAAAATTGGATTTTCATGTCTCATATTCTTCTTTTTATATAATTTATATTTAATTAATAAATATAAGTTCCAGTAAAAAAATATTTACTATTATTTTATAATTTATTTTTTTTATTTAATATTTATTATCTTTTAAAAAAATTAAAAAATTGATGCAATCCAATCCAATTTAAATTTGGTCGAATTGGATCGAGTTTGAAAAATAATCAAAATCGACCGGATGATAAAATTATAAAACTATAATGATTGAATCGAATGAAATTTACTTTAAAATTAATCCAAACCGAATCGCAAACACTCCTAATATGTGTGCGATTAACCATCATGGTTAGTATTTTCAAATGTCCATTTCTTCCTAATAGGGCATGACTTTATCTGCATGCAATGCATACACGTTTGTTAGGTTGTGGTGTGTTAGATTAATTTTTTTTTCAACCCATGGAATAGATATATTAGGTAGGGCAAGTTCACGGTACCGTGTGTGTCTGTGTAACGAAGACTTGGGTTGGGGCTCTCTCAAATACTGAATTCTCCTGTAGGAGAGAGAAAGAAATACATTACAGGTGGGGTTCACTTGAAGTGTATCTTCTCGGGCGGGGGCTCTCTTCAGTACTGGATTTCTCCAGTAAGAGAGAGAAAGAGATACACGGTGGGCCCACCTAGAGTGTATCTCTTTTTTTCTCCTACATATTGGAGAAATTCAGTCACTAGAAGAGATTCTCACCCTGAAGACTTTAGGCTCTGTTTGGAAGATAAGAGAAAATGAGAGAATGAAAAATAGAAGGAAAGAAAGGGAAGGGAACTCAAGGAAGAAATAATAAAAGAAAGTAGGAGGATTTTTGAATTGTTTGGTTTGAAATAAAAGAAGTAAAAATAGAGGGAAAGGAAAGTGAGTGGTGACATATATTACCTATTTGCCCTCATTTTTGGAATTATATTATCACTATTTCTATTTTTATTATTTTTTCTTTATTATCATTATTATTATTTCTATTATTATTTTAAATATTTATATTATTATCATTATTTCTATTATTATTATTATTATTATTATTATTATTATTATTTATTATTATTAGTATTATTATTATTATTATTATTATTATATAATATAAGTTTTATACACCGCTGATGCTTGCAACTTTCAAAATAAGACATATCTTGCACAAATAGGCCACGCAATAGCCAATGGGAAAGCAGAGCTGGAGAAGTCCAGAGCCCATCACTGGAGAAAGCAACATCTCACCCCCCAGATGCCATCGTTTTCGACCAAAAAAGAAAGATGTCATCGTTGATGTTGTGGTCCGCCAATTGATTGTTAGGAGGCATGGTTGCTGTTGGGTAGAGGGAAAAAAGGGTGGTGGTTACGGCACAAGGAGAGACCACGTACGGATGATGACTTGCGGAGAAGAAGTATGAGCATGCAGTGGTGACACACAGCAGGTTGAGCTCGCAGAAGAGAAGCAATTATATTGAAGCAGCTTTCATCATCTGTGAAGGGTGAAAAGAGATAGGAGAAGAACAGGGGGTAAAAATGGAAGAGCCCTACAACCTTCTTCAACAGCGAGTTTTCTCGGCATGGAAGGGGAGAAATTTTTTATGGGACGCACGTTGACAGTTTTCCATTCCCATTATTTTCCAGCCTCATCCAAACAACTTTATACTGATTTTCTCACTATTTTCCGTGCACCCATTTTCTTTCCGTGCTCTTTCATTCAAAACAAACACAGAAGTATTGTTTGGAACTGCTCAAATAAAAACTCAGATTTGGATACTCTCGGATCTCGAACTCGGGTTTAAATTCCGGTGAATATATTTAGTTGGTCCACGATGAAGGGGGGAGTACCTGTGAAGACACTCTGACACCCAAATCCAGGGGCGGATCTACTTGGTAGAGTGTGGGGGGCAGTTGCCCCACAAGGATTTTTGTTTTATTTCTCACACATATATATAGCTCTATTATTTTATAATAATATTTTTGTTATCACTTAATTTTTTATCCAATGAAAAATTAGAAGGGGAAAAACAATATCACTCATCTAAGTTCTTTCATCTCAATTTATGAAACTAAATGTGAAAATTATCAAATATTAGAATGATTAGATAAATAACTAAAAATTCATTTGAAGTCAATGGGCATTGTTAACAGAGTTGACGGCATGGACTAATTTCAATGATTTGAAACCGTTAGGGACCAAAATCAACGAAAAAAAAATTAGGTACCAAAACAAATTCGGGTGAAAGTTTAGGGACCAAAAACATATTTAACCCTAACAAAAATTATGATATATATTAATATTTTGAATAATTTATATCAATAATTTGAACTCGGGTTTAAATTCCGGTGGGTATATTTAGAGTTGGTCCACGATGAAAGAAAAAGTACCTGTGAAGACACTCACACCCCAAATCAGATATGAAATATCGTAGTAATTTAGTAGACATAACTATTGACATGAACCATATTTGAGAATTTGGGTTTAGTACTTATTATTCGTAAGCTATGATTCAATAGTGGCACGACACAAGCATGCCTATGGGTGCTTTCCAATTAGAGTTTGTGTGAGTTATTGGACCGACTTCATTATTTGGGCAGATTTATCTGCATAGTTACTTTTAGGATCATATTGGGCCGGCTAATCCTGGACTCAATATCTGATCCGTAACAGCAGTTAGGTGACATAAAAATTTGAGTAAAAAAAAAATCCACATATATGTAAAGAAAATTATCAAGTTCTTGGTCCTTATATAAGTTGACCAGCTGAAATAATGAATAATGTAATTAATTCTAGCTATAAGGATTATATGACGTAGTGAGGCTGTATAGTACTGATATACATCGGTCCAGTAAATGTGACATTATCAATAAAGATGAAAATGTTCATAATTTAAGGAATTTAACAAATAACAATTATGCAAGATTATTAGTTCAAGTGAGGAGGTTGTGACATGTGACTTTCATTCATGAACATATACTATGACGTGGCTAGCTGTTACCATAAGTAATGATGATTTTGATGTAAATTAACATATTAATTAGTTAAGTTAGTTGAATTTTATCATCAACAACAACAGCCGTAAATATATATAATCTATCTATCTATATGCAGTTGCAATGTTAAATCAACATATATGCATTTCATGCAAAGTTAGAGCCACTTCTTAAAGCAGTAGCAGTAGTTGTTCCCAGCTCTAGATCTCCCCACATATAATGGAATTGAAAATAAAACTAATTAATGAAGGTGCATGGTTAATAGTTAATGAATAGTTGCTATGATAACGATATCGATGTGAAAAAAGAAAAATTGCTTATCTTTATCTGAATATATAATAGATATTGAAGGGGCTAACATCATTTTTTTCACGGTAACATCTAAAGAGTTGTTTAGCTGAAACAATTAATAGGAGGCTCTTTGTATGTTCCACGTTCGAAATTTCCAAAGGTCGTTTATGATGTGTTAAAAAGAATCTAACACTCAGCAAATTAACTAATATGTTAAAAAATTATATACTTTATTGTTTTTTGAATAATTTATACATATTATTATGAAGACTTTGTTGACCTAGCTAATGATGAGTAGTTACTGTAAAAATGCTTTGTAACTAAACGCATCTATTTACTTACAATATCAATTATTTAAATTTCAGAATTGTCGCTTTAAATAAAATTTTATATATACTACACCTATGGATATTTTAGTCAAATCGTAAAGGATTAAATGGACCTAATAAAATCTTGAAATGGTAGAAGTTGGTGTTTAGGACTATATATGAACCGATGGTGTTAAAAAATGTAAATAACACAATGTGAAGCTAACACCCGGTTATGTATTAGTAAATGAGAAAAACATACCAATAAAGAATGCTAAGTATTAATTTAAAGGAAAGACATGCCCCTACACTCTACAGACCTGTGATGCAGAGGGATACTTAAAACAGAAGAAATAAAGGGCGCAACAATCTCAGAAATGAGCATTTTAGCTGTTAAGAAACCAATATCCATAAAAATCATATAACAATGTGAATCAACAGTGATTTTTACTTAACCGTAAAGTAAAAAGAGGCATAATCATTTTACAACATTTACAATATTGTGAATCTTAATTGATTTGTTATCTATTTCTGTTCCTTTTCATAATGGTTGAATTTGGTTTTCAATTGTTTCAATTTTATTTCAGCTTTCCCAACAGCTATCTTTGCATCACCTAGTTGATCCTCTAAGCATTTCTCCTCATTACCACTTCACTTGCCAGGTAAAAGACCCTATCAAGAATTTTGAGCAGTAGGAAAAAAATAAACACCTCAATCTAACAAAATACTCCACTGATAGACAACCTGACAACATTAAACAATGTATGATTCATCTACCCGGTATTCTTTTTCATGCTCCTCAAGAATATTTGTGGGCTCATCAACTCTATTTTTGAGATTAGTTGCTCGCTCTTCATCCCTCTTAATAACAGAGGCCATCCTCTTAGCATTCTTAAAACATCAAGGTTCAAAATCCAAATATCAGCTTGACAAAATGGTAAAAATTGGTAGCCTAAAATTTTTGTAAATGATGATAATGATCTTGAAATTGAGCAAAGAATGAATCCAAACACAACCTACATACTCAAAACATGAAATAGTATGCAAATAAAATTTAATCAACTTACCTTATTGCAGCCCTTCAATCGTTCAAATAGATATTTGAGGAGTCAGTACCAAAAGAATCTTCAATCAAATCCAGAGTGGATTTTTGAGGTTAAGTTAAAGTTTGATATCTGATATCTCCATTATGAAGGATTAGGCTGACAATGTCATAAGTCATGATTGCAACACTCTTGCGTGGTTACTCCTGTCCATCTCTATAGCATGCCATGTTGAGGGCCTTGGTATTATTGAGCAAAGAAACAGTGAAAGGGGTGAAGAATTTGATCTGACGAAGTAAATTAATCACAATTCACAACTAAGTTACTTACATCAACATAGGCTTAGTGGTAGAGCTTAACAATAGGTTTGGTCCATGAAATAATAGCATATTTTATCAATAGTATTGATAAAGGCCATGAAAAATGTGTAATGCTATTTTTTTTAAAAAAGTATTTTTGGAATTTTTTGGCATTTTTATTTGGATACGATGTTACATGTAACAATAAATCCATGATTTCCAAAAGTGAGGATATAGAATAATTCCTGAATATGACTTACAAATTTTTGTGAAGAAAAAAATCAACATCAAACCTTTTCAATTAAACCCCTGCAAAAATCCACATATATTTTTCCAATGACTTTATGTGATAGAGCTTTTATAGATAATTCAATATTTTCTAAACCTGTATTGTTCAGAAGCTCCTCAACAATAGACTTACATGCAAGATTCACATTGCATTTATGACATATATTAACAGAAAAAAAGTGTTAAGCACAATTTGAATTAGTAAATAACCAGCAATATACCTATCAAACACTTGCATAATCATTTTAGTAGCTTCCCGAGCAATAACTGTATTATCTGATTAAGGTGTAGATATGTGAACAAATTCCACACTTGATTTCTTTCTATGACTGATCGTTTGGGATCATAGATCATTATAGTAACTCCATCATTGCCTAAATAAAGAAAGTTATCATGACTATGTGTGTGTGACATAAAAGAAAGCATTTAACTATTTTAGTTTGATTAGTTTCTATGTGAGTAAGCACCAACATCTCTAGTTCTAAATTCTCAGCTCATTGGATAGATGGAGAACATAGATAAGAATGCTCATTTAGTATAACCTGCACCAAATCATAGCACTTTAGATCAAACTTACATTAAGACACCAAATTTCACCATATAGTTTAAATTACAGCTTCAAAATGTTTGGGAAAATTATGTAAAACTGATTAATACAATTGAAAAGGACATACATCAAGCCCAACCACATATTCATAGTTTTACTAAATCACATCACATGAACTACAATTTACATAACAAATCACAATTCAATAGTTTACCTTCCAAGGAATATTTGATTTCCACCAGCAACCATGCTATGATTTTGTAGTGTAGTTCATGCCTTATTTCTCCTTTATACCCTCTGCCATTCAGGGCAGGAAAAATAATAAACATAAATAACATAGCTTGAAAGAATCATTTAATTATTTAAACATAGAATAATAAAAAGAATAATCTTCAACACCATTTTGATGAGGAATAAAGAATACCAGTGGAACCTAAAAATATACCCCATGCTCCAACATGTTACCAATGGAATCCTTCCTGCAGTAACAAATAAGTCAAGAATTAAGCAAGTGAGTGCATCCACTTGTTGCAGTTACATAGAGGTGTCAAAATGGGCCGGCCCGCCCGAACCCGCAATATGGGAGGGTTTGGGCACTTAAATTAGAAGCCCGAATTTTTGTCGGGTTTTTTAGCCCGGAAATGAAAAAGCCCGATCTTAAGCGGGTTCGGGCCGGGCTACCCGATCGGGCTAACGGGCGGCCCGTTTTTTTAAAAAAAAAAAATTGTCTTGCTTTTGAGTTATGCTTAAGTTCGCTGGCATGGCCCATTTTTTATTTTTCTTCCATCTAAAAATGTTTGAAGTTCTGAAAATTGAAATTTCTACTGTGAAGTCAATGGATATGGTGAACAATTATGATTTTCTTTTGATAGATAACTAATTAATTAAAGCAATTATGATCGATTATATTATTATATTAGTGCATATATATACTTCCTCAAATCCAAGTTTGTCAAATATGTATTTTATAATCCTATTTTGAAGAACAATTTTTGGAACAGGTGTAGTATAAGTTTATTTAATTTAATTTAATTTAATTTAATTACATATCAATTGAGTACTATTTTAAAATGGAAAAATCTTGGAATAATTTAGAATCAATTTTGAAGAACAATTTTTGGAACAGGTGCAGTATATGTTAATTTAATTTAATTTAATTACATATCAATTGAGTAGTATTATAAAATGGAAAAATCTTGGAACAATTTCGATTCATCGAATGCAAATTCATTATGTTTTTCCCCTTTTAAATGATTTTTATAACTAAATTGTAATTTTTTTTAGTTTTGTAAAAGTATAATTGTTTACAATTTTTAATGAGCAACATTTTTAAATAAGTTAATTTTTTTAACCGGACCGGTCCGCTACCCGCATAGGGCCGGGCTAGGGCACTAAGTCCACAAGACCGAATTTTAGCCGGATATTTAGCCCTGCCCGCACAAGCCCGCTACCCGATGCGGGTCGGGCCGGGCCGGGTCGGATAGCCCATTTTGACACCTCTACAGTTACAGAAGAGTATACACCAATACACCATAAAAGAGTGTAAAGGAAGGAGTGGAAGTAGTTGTGGATGAGTGCAGAAAACAATGCCAATGACCATATCCTCAATGTGATTGGAAACAGATATGGCTTTAGCCCGGTCTTGTTGTGCATGAAAAGCACAATTTTTTTATTTGCATTATAGAATGAATTCCTCGGAAACTTTCTAAAACCCCAATCAATGGGCAACTTCATCCTTTATCTGAGGAAAACCCACTAAACCCAACCACGAAAAACCAAAAATTATCTATAAAAAAGTGTTGAAATAAATTAGAATTGTGAAAAAGGAAAACATGGATGGATGTTGGATGGATAGAGACCTGGAGATGGAACAGGAGGTGAGGAAAGGGCTCAGAAGTGAGTGCTCCCAGTTCCATAAGTAAAGGAGCGAAGAAGAAGACGGAAGTATATTCTGAAGTGGCGGCGAGGCAAGAGCAGAGGCACTCAGAGAGAGGGCCTTGTTGTCTCTGGAAAGAGAATGGAGTGACACAGGTATCTGTTGTATGTGAGGAGTATTGGACACAGAGGTAGAACTTGCCGAGAGCAGGAGTGTATGTGAGACACCGGAGGATACTGTTGAATTAATACTTAGAAATTGCTATTGGTACTCTTTTGCCTACCTCCTCCATCTTCTTCTCAAACAACCTCTTTGAAAGGTGCTTTGTGTAACATTCTTCGAAATAGATGGAGGATACCTCGGAAACGCAATGCAGTGAAAGGAAGAGGGCCCGACAAAAAGGGGAGATATATGTTTCTTTTCAAAAATAAAAGTAAAAAAAAAAGGGAAGAGGAAGGGGGAAGAATTTGGTAAACTGAAATAAGAGGAATGAAGTTAGCATTGGAAACCACCAAATGCTCTCGCGGTGAAAGGGAGAAGCAGATAAGTTTAAAATTCAAAATGAAGGGTAATTTCACTTTCTAACACCTACAATTGCTTTATGCTTCCAGCTAATAGTATCTATCTTCACCATAAAGTCAAAAACCACCTTTGCCACACATATCAATATCAATCACACAGTTCAGGGTGGGAGTCAGGTAGGGTCGCCTGGTAGGGGCCTACTACCTGGTCTGATTAAAGTCTGACTTGCTTATTAAAAAGATAGGCCTGAGCTTTTTATAAAGCTTGTTTATATAAACAAGTTAGGCTTAGGTAGGCAAAAAAGCCTGTTTAGTCTGTCAGGCGGCCTGCATAAATATAATATTAATAATTAATTAATATAATTATATATTTGTATTTATATATTATATATTATTTTTTATAAAATTATTTTTATTGTAGTATATTTTTAATTTTATTTTTTTAAAACTTTTTACAGCTAAAACTATCTGGGTATTAGTTAACCTAACCCCATTCTTACTTGGCTTATTGAATCAGACTCCTTCTTCATTTTTTCTTCCTGTCGTAACCTAAGCCTAGCAGTCGTCGCGCTCTGCCTCGCTCCGACTGTCTCTGCCTCTGCCTGTGGCCTCGCGCTCCGTCTTCTGCCTCCGTCTGCGCAAACATCCATGTCTTTCTCTGTTAGTAATTGATAGTATTTGACTATGGAAGAGCCTCTACGTGTCTGTTTCTTCCTCGGCGAGCCTCTCTGTCGAGCCACCAGCCGCTTCGTCGCAAAACGCTTCTGTCCATGGCTAGCCACCGCGTCATACCGCCCCTATTCGTCGTGAGGGCGTTCTTTCAGTGACTCTCTCCCACTGCACCATCCCTTCAGCGGTGGGATCAGTCTCTGTGCAGCCATGGTCGTGAGGCCACCTCCTTGGCTCTCTCTCTTTTCCCCAAATTGTGATCTGTAAACCCTAGAAGAAAAAATTGGTTCTGCTCTTTCATTTTCTTATTTCTGATTTGTCTATGCAGTATAGTTTTTATTGTTAGTTTATTTTGTTCTGTTTGTTGAATTGCTTTGTAATGTTCTACTAATTGCTGTACCGCGGTTCTGGTTTTCATTATGTTGAGGGTGTTTTAGTTGTAATGTTCTACTGGTTATTGGGATGAATTGTTGTACTCGTTTTTTCTATTGGAGGTGCTTTCAATTGTAATAGCATTTGGGTGTAATGCTATCTTCTTGTTTGATTAGACTCTTTTGAATTAGGTATGTATAAAAAAAAAGACTCTTTGAATTAGGTGCACCCACTGGATTGTTATATGAACAATATTTAAGTTCTGTTCACCAAGATATTCATTTGTTGGAATGGACGGCATGTTTCTCATTTTCACTTGCATTTTCTAATTAGATAGAAACTCTCGTAACCCACTGGATTGCCACATTCTGTAAATTTTTTATTTTGATGTGGAGACATCACAATTAGACCTTGTTAGTGCAATTGCTGGAAAAAAAATAAAAATAGGCTTCCGGGCCTATCAGCCTATTAGCCTATTTATAAATAGGCTTTAGGCCTTTTAATTGGCTTTCATAAGATGCAGACTTTTATGTAGGCTTGTAGGCTTAACAGGCCTTGTAACGAACCAAGTTAAGGTACTAAATAAAGCCTATCACAGGTAAAAAGTCAGGCTTAGGCTTAAAAATTTTGAAACAGGCCTGGCTTTTTTATGCAAAGCCTGGCTCGGTCTGCCTGTTTCCCACCCCTATACACACAGTGAATCCACAAAAAAATCCGCCAGCTACAACTAAGAACTTGACCATAGGCTCTAGTTCCACTGTCCACCATGACATTTACTTTGTATGAATTTAATTTGATATTTATTTTTTTATTTTCTTTACAAATTAAAACATCACCTCCTTCAAAATATTTACCATGATATCCAGCCTGCCCAAAAAATATAAGTTTTATTTATTTTTTTAAATAAAACCCACCTTTCCCGCATAAATATTTATATCTAACCTAAAGCTTATAACTGTATGTCATGATTGACGTTCGCAAAATAGGAAAATAATTTTTGAAATTGCATTTTGAGTTTAATTTCTATTTTTTGTTCTCCAAAGTAAAATACATCCCTATGCAACCACTTGAAAGGCAAAACCTACTAATCCTATGACTCTACACCTACATATAATCATTACTATTAGTAAAGCGAACATCTTTTAAAAATATTGATAGTTTAAATTAGACTAAAATAACATTTAGGTCCCAATAAAATATCCGAGCATTGATTTTTGTCCCTGAAATGTTTTTTTATTTGATCCTTATAAAATATTTAAGCTATATTTTTAGTCCCTGCAGTTGATTCCATTGTTAATTACGAATTTGTTGAACGCCTATCACAATTAGTAATTATATGTATTGTACACTGGCACATTATACAACAGTGTTAGCCTCTTTAAACACACTCAAAGACTATTTGTGATATTACGAAGGAGGAAATGTACAAAGAATTTCAGTTCAAATTGACCATGAAGTTTGACTCTCTAAATGAGTTTAAGGAAGTTAATACTCTTATATATTGTGTTATAGTACTTCTGAAGTATTGTTGACTATTATGGGCGTTCGACACATCCACAATTAACAGTAGAATAAAATGAGGGACTAAAAAAATAACATAAATATTTTATAAGGATGAAATAAAAAAATAAAAATTTTCCAGGGACGAAAATAAAAAACTCGGGTCTTTTTTAGGGACTAAAATGTTATTCTAACCTTTTAAATTATTATTCTAATAAATCAGTAATAGCAATGATTAAAAAATGGCGTAAAATTGATAATAGTGATCAATAAATAAGTAAGGGTTAAATATGTTTTTAATCTCTGAAATATAATTGAGATTTTGTTTTAGTCTCTACAATTTAAAATCGATGGTTTTGGTCCTTCAAAAATTGAAAATATACCAATTTAATCCTTATTGATAAAAATTCGTAGTTAATCGTAGCAAAACCATGCAATAAGGATTAAATTTGTGTATTTTTAATTTTTGAAGGACAAAAAACATCAGTTTTAAATTGCAGGGACGACTAAAACCAAATCTCAGCTATATTTTAGAGATAAAAAACATATTTAACCCAATAATTAAATACTTCTCAAATTGTAAATTTTTAGATTAGATAAAAAATTAAAAATAGATACCTTGATATTTTGCGGATACTTTTTTATGAGTTTAATATATATATTGTCGGAACCGGGGTCACAATGGGACGGCGAAAAAATCATTTTCAATGGAGTCGCCACCAATATTTATTTTTGAGGGAAAATATCGGAAAACCCTTTTTTAAAAAAAATGGTCTTTGAAACCAGATTTGGATTCGGGAGTCGATTATGTGTAGGGAATGTATTAGCACCCTACGACATCCGTCCTAAGACGGTTACCTCTAATTAATTGTACAAATTTATTAACTTTTGAAAAAATATTTATTTTACCCCTTAAAAATCTTTATTTTTATTTACAAATTTTATTTATATTTTTTTATTATGGGAAAATTTAGAAAATATTTATTTGGGCTTGACGGGGCCGGTTCCCGCTCCTACGTATCCCCAGCTGCAATAGGGAAATCAAAGTCACGTAGTCTTGAAAGATGGTTGGTGATTGATTTGAATTTGAATTTTTTTCTTCCTTTTTTCTTAGAAAGATTGATTTTTTTTATATTTGGAAAAGAATATTGAGAAATATTTTGACCCTTTTTTTTATATTTTGAAAAGAGATAAATATTTGAAAAGGTTTTTTATTTGCATAGGGTTCAAGTCAAACACTTGGTTTGCTCAATAACCTATACAATCTAGATAATATTAAAGTCAGCTCGCTGCTCAATTAATATTATTGGTCGTTGCAGAAATTTATTTTTTAAACTATTTTTATTTTGAATAATTTTGAAAATAAATATTTTATTTTGCAAAAGAAATTTTTAATTTTTGTAAAGGAATATTTTATTTTGAAAAGAAATTTTTAATTTGAAACAGGAATAGAAATTTTACATTTTTGAACAAGAACTTTTATATTTGAAACGGACTTTTTTATTTTGAACAGCACTTTTAATTTTGCACACGGAATATTTTATTTGCCACGCACTTTTCCTTTTGCCCCGGCCTCTTTCTTTTAACCTATTTTGCCCGGGGTTCAAGTCAAGAACGTGGTTTGCTCCAATAAACTCTTATGATCTAAATAAAGTTAAAGTCGGTATCCACTGTTCAACCTAACTCATTTAGTCATTGCATAGATTAAAATAAAATACTCCTAAATTTATTAAAGCTTTTGATTTATTATTTATTCACAAGGGATATAAAATTGACAAATATGTACAAGACAATATTAATATCTACAACAAATAATCAAACACATAATATTCAAAAGCTTAAAAACACATACTCAAAACAAAGCAACAATTTAGAGCAAATTTAAATTGAGTAAAATTTATTTTATTTATTATTTTTTATTTTTATTATCAATATCAATATCAATCAATATCAATATATTATATAAAAACACAGTTGTTTTCAGGTCCTGTTATGTGACGTGTCATTTTCTCGTGATGTCAGTTTCCTCCAAAACAGTGTTATAATGAAAGTAACCAATGGAAACAATATCAATTCAATATATCATTAAATGTCCACCCATTTCAATTTGAATTTTGAAATTTAAAATTTTAAAAACTTTTCATTTCCAAATCACGTATATCAAATTTGTCCATTTATTAACGCATTTAAGTAATAGTCCATTTATTACATGAATAATTCAAGAACGTGCTTTGATGGGTAGTTTTTTTTTTTTTTTGGGGTAAATTTCTTGCTGATGACTTCATTTCTGCCTTTATCTTTTTTGCAATTATTTTGTTTGCAGTATTTTGGGTTATTTTCTTCTTTTTTGTTTAGGGTTTTAATGTGTTATTTCAGTTCATGGATCAAAAGGATTATGACGATAATGATGGACGCGCTGGAGAATTTGAAGCGATTTTGGATTCAACACAGGTACTCCTATCACTTATTCTCATTGACCAAAAAAAAAAATTACTTATTCTCTCTCTTTTTTTTGTTGGTTATACAAAAATGATTGTTATTAAAAATCAATAAAAAGACAATATGAAAGTTGGTGATATGTGATTCAAAACACAAGACAATTATTCGTAAATTTTTTAACGAGGATGCAGCTTAACATTTACATTCTTCTAAATGACTTTTTAAAAAAGTATTGTTTTGCAGGCTCATAAATTTACCTGGTTGTATTTAAGAAACTTTAAATTGGTATTTCAATATTTAAATCTAATATATTAAATTTTCTTGATGTTTGTAAAATTAATAAATAAATTCATTCAATTGATTTGACAGTTTAAAAAATTTTAATCATTCTCATTAAATTTGAAGTTTTCCACACTGCTACCGTTAATGGGCATATGAAAGGTCATCACTAGAAGCATTTTTATCCTATATATCGGGCCAGGTGTTGCTAATTGGAAAATGAATCCACTTTGTGATATTTGTTAATGACCCATCGTCATACGTGCCGTTAATAAATAACTTATAGCCCGTTTGATTTGGAGTTAAACTCATAACCATGATGTTGTAGAATTGATTTTAAATCACTTTCATTCAATGTGTTTTGTAAAGTGTGCATCACTTATCTTAATCATTGATTTCCAAAATCAATTCTACTCAACTGTAAACTAAACGAACCCCTGATCACCCAATCTCATATATAACCGCATTGTGTTTAATCATAACATATTTAGTTTCATTTTTGCACAATTTATTAAAAGGTTTTGATAAACAAAAGGTTTCAAATTGATCACGTTCTCGATTCTACCAGAGACCAACACTCTTCATGATGGAATATAAAATGTTGTGAAAAATTACTTATTGGTTATTATCTTTCATGTTCTGTTATCTAGATTTTAATTACACACCCTTTCATGGCAAATTGTAGATATATGGTCAACTGCCTGGAAGTATTCCAAAATCTTACATGAACAGGTATCTATTTAAATAATTGTTGAATATTCCCTCCGTCCCTTATTATAAGACTTTTTCAACCGTTTCACACAGTTTAAGAAAAATTAGTTAATATATTGATCTTTAAAAAAAATAATAACATTCCAAATATACCCCTATTTAAAAGTCACTATATTTTAGAAACATTAATTGTGACATAATGGAAGACAACAAAAGTCACTTTCCAATGGTGTAGTTGGACATGTAGGTAAAACTTCATTAATATTCACACTTATCAATATATGGGAAATAAAAAGAGTTGAATATTAATGAAGGGCAAGTATGGAAAAAATTATTGTTTTACCTAAAAATTTGCAAAGGGTCTTATATTAAGGAACACTCAATTCTTCTAGAAGGGGTCTTGTAAATAGGGACGGAGGGAGTATATTTTATTTATATATTCTGTTTATATTTGACAAAACAAAATATATTTTCCTTTTATATTTTAATGATTAAAATTCATTATTCAGATCATTGCCAATACAATGTTTTAGAATTATTGCAAAGGAGTGAATGACCATGGGTATTGTTTCATCATTCATTCAACTATTTGTTAAATCAGGTACTTCTTCACCACTTCTTTGTATACTTTTTTGCAAGTATTTATATTTTCATTTATATTTAAAAAGTTTTTAAACAATTTTTTAAGAGTTTAATATATATATATATATATTATAAGTGTAAAGAAATTTTACACAGACATCCAATGATGTGTTGCCACATCATTTATTGAATTTAATAACAAATGAGGTGTCATATTCATTAAATGATGTGGCGACACACCATTGGATATATGTGTAAAATTTTTTACACTGACAGTGTATACCAATTAAATCCATTTTTTAATTACTGATTTATATTTATCTTCTTTAATACAGGAATTAAGTCCAAAGTATCATGTTAGGAGCTCTTGAAGTTTTCTTTTATTACAATTATTATTTGTAACCATATTATAATTCATTTTTTACTATTTTCAGTTCTTTAATATTACTTTTCTAATAATCTGTGCAACGCACTGGGTACTACACTGGTATTTTATTAAAAGGAAGGGAGGAATGGATCGGGTTTCATTTGAAAAAACTTCACGCCCCTTTTGTTGAAGTCAGATTAGATTTTTAAAAACAAAAACCTAAGCCTAAGGGAGAGAAGGGGAAAGAAAGAAGAGAGGGTTTGCAGCCAGAGGGGAAGAGAAAGGGGAATGGCAGCCGCGGCCATGGAAGTGGACGTGGCCACGGCAGCGGTACGGCGACGCAGAGGATCGGCGAAGCAAACTCCTGCGGTGGCTTCGTGACTGTGACCCTTGCGGTGGTGGCTACTGAACGCACAATCGCGGTGTGCGCGAGAGAGGCGTGGTGGCGTGCGAACGACGCAATGGTGGTCTGCACAGTGGACGACGGAGACGCGGTGGTACGGCTGGGTTGGACAGGAACGCGGCGATGATGGTTCTGAGGACTGTGACGGCTTTGGGGTGTGGCTGCGGGATGGTGGTGGTGGAACAGAATAGTGGCGGTGGCTGGGTTAACAGGGGGAGGAAGAAGAAACAGCGACCGCGGCGGCTCCGGAGCGGCCCTTGGTTGCTGGTTGTTTGGAGGACAATGAGGGTATTTTTTTCTGTTTCTATTCCTTACTGTATATTGGACTCTGTTTTGTTTTAAGCTAAACTTTGATTAGTCCCAAATTATTTTTTCATATTCTGCTTTGGACTGTAAATTGGACTGAAAACCCCTCTTAATTTGTCACAAATGAGTTATGTACATGGTAAGGATTATGTTTTAGATTGCAGAATCAACTCTCATCAATATTAAGAATCAAGCAAATAGAGATATGGAAATAGAAATGAATGCAAAGAAAAAGAACCTGGTGGATTATTCCTTCTCTTTTTCACTTTGCTCCGGCTACAATACCTTGCTTCTCTTCCTCATCTTTCTCTAATTCTTGATCACTTTTCTCCATCAAAAACCACTAAATCAGGGAAAGAAATGCTCCATGTTAACACTCCTATTCTTGATCGAATTGGAGTTTTCTTTCTTACTGATCACCCTATATTTTTTAAGAATTCTCTCTGCCTCCTCTCTGTTTTCTTATGTAACTATGCAGATCATCTTCTCTTCTCAGTGAGTAACCGTGCTCCTGTAACCGTGTGTAGCCCTCTCAATTTTCTGGGTTTGGGAGCTTTGTTTTTCTATCCATTTCACTTTCTGTCTCCTCCTTCAAGTCGAGTCTCTTACTTTTTATACTTAACTATCTGAAACCAACTCATGAAATTAACCACTTCCCTCTTTCTCTCCTAATCCATAACAAATCACTTCTACTATCCAATATTTTCTCTAACCTCCCACTTATTGTTATCTACTTCTTTTTTTTCTCTTTCTCTTCTATTTTTTTTATTTTCAGATTTTCTTTTATAATTATTTTCTGATTTTATATTTTTTTAGATTTTCACATTTATTATTTTTTGAACAATTTTAGATTTTTTTAATTTTGAATTTGTGTTTTTTTAAATAAAATCTTTTTCTTTTTATTTTGAGATTTATTTACAAATTAAATTCAACTAAAAATGAAATTAAAAACAAAGCTAATTTTAGCCTGGAAAAAATTGGGTATTCACACACACACATATAGACACACACTGTTAGTGCAAAGAAGTTTTACATAAACATGTGCTGTCACAACATTTATTAAATTAAACAACACATAAGGTGTCATATTCATTAAATAATATGGCAACACACTATTGGATGTATGTGTAAAACTTTTTTACACTAACCGTGTATATTAATTAACCCCTTTTTTATTAATAAAAAAAGAGAGAAAAAAAACTAACATAATGCAAAATTGTAAAAACAACCATCAATAAGTAGATATATCCAAAATATTCCTTGCATAATAACCATTTCTCAGTTTTCCACATCCAACATATAAAAAGTAATCCATCATACACTGTAATTGTAATGATGGACAAAAAAACTATATTTTCCCAAGGAAAAAAATAATATAAATTAAATTGCTATTCAAATTAAACTAATATAATGATTCTTTTATGCGGGTAAATATAAATAAATCCAAAAAAATAAAAGCAAATCAATTTTTTTACAATGAATAGTGAAAAAAACTAATAAAAAACCTACCGAATTGTAAAATTTTAGATATAAAGTACGTACGAGACTAAAGTTCATAATTTTTTATATAGCTTAGGACTAATAATGAATTACTATAATGTTAAAGATAAATTTAAAGTTTGCGGAATATATTTAGAACGAAATTACTAATTAGTGATTTACTCAAATCAAATTAAGAGTACTCCATGACTTGTATGCACATACATAATTAATGCACGCGCTGCTTTCAGCTTAATTGTCAACCTACGACGCCATACGCCACCGTAATTAATTTTCTTGGAGTAACAGAGAGGATTATATATCTGCAGTTGTTCCCAACTCACTGGAGCTGACGACAGAGTCGTGTTCCCACTCAACTCACGGAGACCTTAATTAGAGGTTATTTTCTTGAGGAAAATTAATTAATTTTCTAATATAACCGTACGTTTTTTAAAATGTCAATGAATTAATTTAATTTGCAGCTTCCCTATGTTTCTGACAATGTCCTAAGACTTTCGTATGTTTATATATATATATATATATAATGGTATTATTCGTATGTTTATATTAATTCTTCACTGTGGAAACATTGTCAAAATTAATGTGAAGACCCAGGACTAGTGGTTTGTTTTGAAAAATATAATAAATGGATTTAATGATATAAATTGTTATTTAATAATATATTGTCATATCTTTTAATGAATATGACATATCATATATTATTAAATTTATTACTCCCTCCGTCCCTTATTATAAGACCCTCTCAACAGTTTTACATAGTTTAAGAAAAGTTGGTTAATGTATTAGTCTTTTAAAAAAAATAATAGCATTCCAAATATACCCCTATTTAAAAGTCACTATATTTAGAAACATTAATGGTGACATGGTGGGAGACTCCAAAATTCACTTTCCAATGGGGTGGTTGAACATATGGGTAAAACTTCATTAATTATTCACACTCATCAATATAAGAGGAATAAAAAGAGTTGAATATTAATGAAGGGCAAACTATGAAAAAAATAATTAATTTACCTAAAAATCTGCAAAGAGTCTTATATTAAGGGACATCCAATTCTTTTAGAAGGGGTCTTATAAATAGGGACGGAGAGAGTAAATAATATGGTGACTCATCATTAAATGTTTTACACTGTCAGTACCTAGTAATTAAACTTATAAATTCTTACAACCAAAATATACAATCCATACAATATATTTTTATTCTTCATCTCTCTTCTTAATTAACATCTTCTTTTTATATTTTTTCTCTTCTCTCTTTACTTCTTTGTTATATAGTTATTTGTTGTACAATTATAATATTACTCAAATATAGTTGTTAGGCCATGCTCTTATTCTTACAACTTATTAGTTGTATAGAAATATTGTGGTCTAAAACAAGAAAATAAGGTCTAAAATATTAAAAGCGTGTCATTATACTTGCGATCTCTCTCTCTATATATATAAATATATATTGTCTTCCGTCACTGTCCTCGTTTTCTTTCCCTCCTTTCTGCTCTAACCGCCCAAGACTAGAGGTGCCTGTGTCATTGCCCATAGTCCCATATTATTGCTACCCAGGACGGTGCGAGTGGCACTACTTGCATCATTTCTTTCTCTTTTTTTTTTTTGGCGAAGGTGATTAGATTAATATTAGTCAAACAATACTTATATCAGGATCAAACACAGAGTGATACTGCTGCAATGCTTAAACAGATAAAACTAACAAAACACATGCATGCTCACTCTAAAATATGGATCCAAATGAAGAACTGAGAAAAACTAACAGAACAAGTAACTAGACAAATAAATAGAAAACAAAAACCCAAATCTCCACCATAGCCACATAAATCATTGGCTTTAACTGCCAGCTTCTTTTTTCTTCAATCTCTTTTCATCTTCCTGACCAACTCTGCTGGCACTATGGGCATGTTGTGCAAGGTGTGACACCCTTCTACCCCATACTCTTATATATTTAAGAAATTGCAGTTTAGAAAAGGGAAAGTCCCACGTTAGGTAAAAAGGTTCACAATCACTCTTATAATAACTCATAGTTCGAAAACGACTTTATTAAAGAAATTAAACTTTCAAATATAATTCCAATATAAAGCAGCAGAAATCTCCAATGGGAGTAAAAACAATTAATAATCTCCTGCCATACAAGGCATCCAGAAGTTCATAAAAATACTCCTAATCTAGGAACACGGTAAAACCCCCAAGCACACCCTGATGTCACATCTACCAGAGCATACCCTTTTATTCATAATCGACACCAGTTGTGTCCTCATCAACACCTGTAAAATATATCCACAGAATACGGTGAGGAAAAGAAATACTACCTATACATACACATAGAGAATACCCATCCTCACCCATAACATCATTACATCATGTCATCAATACATTAAATCACCAATAAATAACATTAGTCTAACTCAACATATATTTAGTCATCTATATCAACATATACATGTCATACCATCATTCCTATACATAACACATAAATATATCCTTTATACATTCATCAAGCTCATCATCATCATAACCTCATTCATATATCATCATATAGTTATCATACCATCATTCACCCAATTAATCATATATTTTATTCTCACACATAATACTCATCATCATCAATATTCATAACATCATTTAATAACACCATTTCATCATGAAATATCACACATCAATACTCATCTCATCGCCTACCCAAAGATCATGACTTGGAACTCCACACAATGGGTGCACCTCGTCAATCACTCTAGTTAGTACCAAGATAATCTATCGGTGTTACCACACACTAGCCGATAGGTTGTACCCCTTCTATGGGCCCGCACAACGACATTCGACCCTAGGTTGTACCCCCTCTATGGGCCCGTACAATCACTCTTAGGTTGCACCCTCTCTATGGGCCCGTGCATCGAACGCCCCATCTTGGTCCCCTCAGTTGTACCCCCTCTATGGGCCCGCACAATTCAGGTCTCATCACATATGCTCAAGGCATCTCTCCTAAGTTGTACCCCCCTCTATAGGCCCGCACAACTTAGATAACATCATCATCAAAAGGTGATATACACCATCATCATAAATCATCATTATCATGCATTAACATGCTCATCATCAAACATCATCATTATAAAGTGATATACACTTATCATCATCATCATACATCAACATGCTCATCATTAAACATCATCATAATAAGGTGATATACACCGACATCATTATCATCATCACACTCACCATAATACATCATCACACTCATCATCAAATATCATCATTATTCATCATCATAAGCATCGCAATCCTCATCAAACATCATTAATCATCAACACCATACTCATTATAAAGTACTCTCAAACAACATCAATTATCATCAAACAGTTAGGATCTCAAAATCCATTCTGGTAATCGATTACCAACCTCTAGTAATCGATTACCCGCAAACAAGGTCTCTGGTAATCGATTACAACCCCCTTGTAATCGATTACCCGCAAGCAACTCTCTGGTAATCGATTACAACACCCCTGTAATCGATTACCAGCAAGCCAACAGTGCTTCTGGGTTGCCCAGAATATTCTGGTAATCGATTACCACATCTGATAATCGATTACCCGCGACGTAGATCGCAGATTTCACGATTTCTCACCCCTCTAAACCCATCCAATCAATCCCTAATCAGTCTTTTTCGTCTAAACATCATTCATACTCATTAATAACATTAAATACTCAATAAATCATCAATCTATTACAGATTATACCATCAATTCATCAAAACCCCAATTTCTCAATCCCTAATCACCCCTTTTTCAATTATCTTCAATATCATCTATACTCTCATTCAATAATTCGTCAATACACATACAATAAATCATCAATCACCAGATTATATCATCATTCTCAGTTATTCATTCATAAATTCGAATTATACATCTTAGATTACTACCCAAGTACCCCCCTACATGCATATACAGGCAATACCCTCTCCCCCACCGTACCTTAGAATGAAGATCAAACTGCAACAGTCTTGGTTCTTGATTCTTGATTCCTTGATCACTCTGCAGCCACCTTCTCTTGGGATGTAGTTTCTCCCCTCCTTCGCTCTTCGCTCACTGACGAATGATACGAATAAGGATTAGGGTGCTCTGTTAACCCTCCTTACTGAAATAACTAATTGAGCTTGGGCCCACTCTCACTCCCTTATTCTATTTTCAATTAAAATTACCTTTACGAAACAACACTAATAATAATAACACTCATATTAATTATTTCCCATTAAATTAATTATTTATTTAATTAATCCATTTAATTTAATTAATATTTATCCTAATAAAATTTAGGATGTTACAACTCTCCCCTCCTAAAAGAAAATTCGTCCTCGAATTTTACCTGAAGTGAACAATTCTGGATAAGACTCATTCATGTTCTCTTCGAGTTCCCAAGTGGCACTCTCGGGTGTAGGTCCTCCCCAGATCACCTTAACTAAAGAAATCTCTTTACCTCGAAGTTGTTTCACCCTCGATCCTCAACTCTCACCGGCATGGTTTCCACTGTTAGGTTTTCCTTAACCTCGAGATGATCCGACTCAATCACATGCGAAGGATCGTGAACGTATTTCCGGAGTTGAGAAACGTGGAAAACGTTATGAAGATTGAACAGATGTGGGGGTAAAGCGATTTGATAGGCAACATTGCCGACTCTTTTAAGGATTTGGTAAGGACCAATAAATCGAGGTGTAAGCTTTCCAGACTTTAATGCTCTACCAACCGCAGTCCACAGAGTGACTTTCAGGAATACATGATCCCCTTCTTTGAACTCTAACTCCTTCCTTCTCTTATCAGCATAGCTCTTCTGCCTACTCTAGGTTGTCCTCATCCTCTCCTGGATTATTCTAACCTTATCAGTGGTCTGTTGCACTATCTCAGGTCCTAATGCAAGACTCTCTCACCCGGCTCACACCAACACAAGGGGTTCTACACCTCCTACCATACATGCTTCATAAGGCGTCATACCTATGCTAGAGTGAAAGCTATTGTTATAGGTGAACTCTATCAAAGGTAAAAAGCTATCCCAACTACCCCCCCATTGGTCTAGCACACCGGCTCTAAGCAAATCCTCTAAGGATTGGATGGTTCTCTCGGTCTGACCATCATTCTGAGGATGATAAGCTGAGCTAAGCCTAAGATGGGTCCCCAAGGCCTGCTGTAAACTCTCCCAAAATCTAGAGGTAAACCTGGGATCCCTATCTGAGACTATACTAGATGGTATGCCATGCAACCTCAACAATCTCACTGATGTACAACTGAGCCAACCTCTTTAGAGAATACTTAATGTTGATGGGAAGGAAATGGGCACTCTTAGTTAACCTATCAACAATAACCCAAATTGAGTCATGTCCCTTCACAGTCTTAGGCAAGGCAACTACAAAGTCCATAGAGATACTATCCCACTTCCACTCAGGTATACTCAAGGGTTAAAGCAATCCTGATGGTTTTTGATGCTCTACCTTAGCCTTCTGGCACACTAAACAAGCACTCACGAACTCCTCTATGTCCCTCTTCATCCTAGGCCACCCAAAATACTTTCTTCAAATCCTGATACATCTTAGTGGATCCTGGGTGGAAACTAAGCTTACTTCTATGCCCTTCTTCTAGTACTAATCTCTTAATGATAGGTTCACTAGGCACACACACTCGATCTCCAAATCTCACTACCCCCACCGGTACCAAGGTACAAACTCTCCACCCACCACCCCCCTTTTATAGCCTCTCGCCTACTAACCAAAAATGGATCCTCTAACTGGCCTTACTAATATCCTTCAGCATTCATTACTTACTCTAGTCATTCCTAACCTCACACTGGAAGATGTTACTTTACAAGCCAAACTTAGATCTCTAAACTGGGTTAAAAGATCCATCTCTCTAATCATTAGGGAACCTAACATGGATAGACTTCCTACTCAAGGCATCAGCCACTACATTGGCCTTACCGGGATGGTAACTTAACTCAAAATCATAATCCTTAAGAAACTCTAACCACCTCCTCTGCCTCATGTTCAGCTCTTTCTAGTCAAACAGATACCTAAGGCTCTTATGGTCACTAAAAACCTCAAATCGGGAACCATACAGGTAATGTCTCCAAATCTTCAACACAAACACTACGACTGCTAACTCTAGGTCATGGGTAGGGTAGTTTCTCTCATGGATTTTCAACTTCCTAGAAGCATAGGCTACTACTTTACCCTCTTGCATCAACACCCCACCTAAACCCATCTTAGAAGCATCACAGTATACTACGAAAGGTTTACTAAGGTCAGGCAACACTAACACTGGTGCACTAGTCAAACTTCTCCTTAAGGGTTTGGAAGCTAGTCTCGCACTTACTATTCCACACATAGGCAACTCCCTTCCTAGTCAACTCGGTCAAAAGGCAAAGCTGTCGGAACCGGGGTCACGACGGGACGGCTTGAAAATTTTTTTTTTTCAAAGGAGTCGCCACCAATATTTATTTTTGAGGGAAAATATTAGAAAAACTCTTAAAAAAATGGTCTTTGGAACCAGATTTGGATTCGGGAGTCAATTATGTGTAGGGAAGGTATTAGCACCCTACAACATCCGTCCTAAGACGGTTACCTCTAATTAATTGTGCAAATTCATTAACTTTTGAAAAATATTTATTTTACCCCTTAAAAAACTTTTGTTTTATTTACAAATTTATTTTAAAAAAAAACATGTTTACAAATTTTATATTTTTTACTATGGGAAAATTTAGAAAAAGATTTATTTGGCTTGACGGGGGAGGTTCCCGCTCCTACGTATCCCCAGCTGCAATGGGGAAATCAAAGCCACGTAGTTCTGAAAGATTGTTGGTGATTGATTTGAATTTGAATTTTTTTTTTTGGAAGAATTGATTTTATTTGAAAGAAAAGATTGAAAAATATTTTTTTTTTACTTGTTTTTGTTATTTTTGAAATAAGTAATTTTTGGAAAAGAATTTTGTTTGCACGAGGTTCAAATCAAACACTTGGTTTGCTCAATAAACCCTTACGATCTTAATAATATTAAAGTCAACATCCACTGCTCAATTAATATTATTAGTCGTTGTGAAATTTATTTTTTTTATATATTATTTTGAAGAGATTTTTTTTAAATTTGCAAAGGATTTTTTTTTGTTTTAATTTGAAAGAAAATTTTGTTTTTATATATTTTTGAAAAGAATTTTTTTTTTAATTTGAAAAGGAATGTTTTATTATAACCTATTTTTGCACGGGGTTCAAGTCAACACTTGGTTTGCTCAATAAACCCTTATGATCTAAATAAAGTTAAAGTCAGTATCCACTGCTCAATTAACCTATTTAGTCTTGCATAGATTAAAATAAAATATTCCTAAATTTATTAAAGCTTTGAATTATTATTTATTCACAAAAGGATATAAAATTGACAATTATGTACAAGTAAGATAAAATTTAAATTAAATGATTATTTACAAAGTGAAAGAAAATTCAAATCATAAATATTTACAATCATATTAATCTTTTTAAAAAAAGAGTAAAGCTTAAAAGACAAGGTGGGATTAGAGTATTGAAACTCTTTCACGCCCCACCTAACGGTTCACCACACCCACAATCAGGAAATAAGAAAACCTAATAGAGAAAGAGGAAGAAAGAAAAGAAAGAATAGGGAGAGGAAAGAGAGGAGGGGCGGCAGCCAGAGAGAGAAGGAAGAAGAGAGGACGAGGGAAGCAGCTGCAGATCTGAATCGATGCAGCGATTCAAGAGCTGCGCGCGGTGGTGAACAGTGCCGTTCCAAGATTCTCGCAGCGGTGAAGGGAGGAACAAGACGTGGACAGGAACTTGCGGTTGGTGGTGCTTTCAGTGGCTGAAGATTGACGTGAGACTATATTGAAACTTGATTTTTATTGTCCAAATTAGATTGTTGGATTTTTGTATATAGGATTATTGAATTCTGTGATTGTTATCCTACTACATCCATTAGGCATTTCACTTTCATGCACCCAATCAACAATTCAATCCTAAACTATACCATTAATCGATCATACAATCCGAAATGCATTAACAAAATAAAGAACATAGGAAGAACCTGAATATTGAATCTACTTTACTCTATGTGCTCCTGATTGTTGTCTCTTGTGCCTGTTCCCCCTGTATGATTCTCGCAGTTCTCTTTGTTTTTTCAGAATGTTGTCTTCCTTCTTTCCGTCTTTCTCCGTTACTGTATATACTTTTATTTTTTGAGTAAGCCCCCTCCCTTTCGTGATAGTTGTAGCCTGATCCTTTTTATACCTAGTTGAGAGGTAAATACCTCATCCACTATATTGGAAACCACTCCCCATTTCTCCTCCTTTTGCTCCACTTTAACAGCAACCTTATCCCTATCCCACTTTCTTTCATGAACTTAGTAACTACTGGTCAAAGGTATATTTTGTTTTCTTTTCTTTTTCTTATCTTTTTCAGATTTATTATTATTTCCTTATTTCAATGTGAATTTCAAAATTATTTTTAGACTTATTATATTATTATTTGTGAATTTTTATTTTTTCGTATGTTTTATACTATTTTCTAAATTGAAATTTTTTTTTATTTTATTTGATTTTTTTAGATTTTTTCTTTTTAACTATCGAATTTATTCTTATTTTTTTTAGTTTTAAAGCTATTTTCAGATTTATATTTTTTGAAAAATTTTTTTTGAGATTTTATTTATAAATCAAATTCAACTGAAATTGAAATTAAAACAAAGCTAATTTTAGCCCGGATAAAATTGGGTATTTACAATTGCCCCTCTTACATATTTCTTATTAAATAATCTAAGTAACAATGTTTTTTAGATTATTGTAATAAGAAATAGGTAAAGAAGTGAATCAATTTTATCTGAGGGCTGACCTGAGGTGCAAGGACCTTAAAGAAAAAATCAACACCATGGACTGAAATATCCAAAGCGACGATGAAAAGACAAGATTCCAAAAACAGATGTTGAATTCTTAACCGAAAATGCGACAGCATGCCGGACCGATACCGGGCTTTGGGACGGAAAAAGAGAAAAGGGGTGCCGGAGTTGGTCTCGGGTTTTGGGTGCCGAAGTTGGTTTCGGACTTTGGGTGCCGAAGTTGGTCTCGGACTTTGAGTGCCAGAGTAGGTCCTGGTCTTAGGGTGCCAGAGTTGGTCCTGGGCTTTTGAATTGAAATGAGTGCCAAAGTTGGTCTCGGGCTTTTCACTGAAATGAGTGTCGAGGTTGGTCTCGGACTTTGGGTGCTAGAGTAGGTCCTGGCTTTTGACTGAAAAGAGTGCCGAAGTTGGTCTCGGGCTTTTGACTGAAATGGGTGCTAGAGTAGGTCCGCTGGCTTTTGACTGAAATGGGTGCTGAAGTTGGTCCTCAGACTTTTGACTGAAATGGGTGCCGAAGTTGGTCTCGGCTTTTGACTGAAATGGGTGCCGAAGTGGGTCTCGGACTTTGGGTGCCAGAGTAGGTCCTGGGCTTTGGATTGAAATGGGCGTTGAGCCGATACTGGGGCTTTGAGACTGAAAGAGTTGCGGACTTAAAAAGTCCAAGACATGCGATGATCATGTAATGCAATGAATGATACACAATGTTTATGATGCAAGATTACCTGAGCAATGATTTTCTTTTTTCTTTTTCTTTCTCTTTCTCTCTCTTTTTTTTGTGTGGTTATGTGGGTATCCCCGTCCCTACAAGCATCAGGCATCCTGAGTCAGGCAGATGAGTGATCCATTATGACTTGCCTTTCCTTTTTGGATGAATCAAGTATCTGGATGTGAGTGAGAACTATTCTAAAGCTACTGCTATGAGGCAAACGGTTCCATCCTTAAATCTTCACTGAGGAATTTGTTAAGTTCATTTGATCCTTAACCATTAAAGTAATTGTAATGCTTTGAAATTTGTATGTTAATACTAATTCCTTTTCAATTTATGATTATAAAATGCAGAGAGAATTGACCAGTAAATGAAAGGGAAATATTTATTTAAGAAAGAGATAATATTTACAAGAATGGTTATTGTTTAAAGGGACAAAGTGTTATGTACACAAACTCACAAAAGTAAAAGGGTTAGACTGGTGAAGGTATTGGACAACTTGAATCACGCTTTCCGATGACAATGCAAGTACCACAAGTTGTAAACT